>PVIY010026265.1:0-35618 GCA_004026745.1 Myrmecophaga tridactyla
CCATATTAGTGACAGACCCTTCCAATATCAAAAACTTAGAATGGCCATAGCCCAAAACACCCCTAAAGAGAGAGATGGAAAGATCAAAGGTGATGGTGGAGTTATACAGAGAAGACAGGATTTAACAAATGAATATGAATGCTGAATCATTAAATTGATAAATCATCAAATCTTTTAATCTCCAGTATTTTAGAGCAGCTAGAAGTAAAAACCTAAAATTATGAAATTGTAACCCATGTCAAACTCTGAAATATGTTCTACAACTAATTGTGGTGCTGTGCTTTGGAATTTATAGCTTTTTTGTATATATGTTATTTTTCACCAAAAAATAAGGGAAAAAAAGCCGACTGTGATGATAGAAAAATATTTAAGCCCTCTAGCCTCCTACACATTCTGGAGCAGCTAGAAGGAAAATTCTGAGATCATATGGTAGCCCATGACAAACTCTGGGATCTGTCCTGTAATTACTTGTTGAAGAGTGCCTTGAAAACTATGGCTTTTTTATTTCTTTGCTTTGTATATATGTTATACATTAAAAAATATTAAAAAAAAAAAAACCTGCTGACAGAGCATGGCCTTATTTGACATAAAGGTATTTACAGATGTAATTAAGGTAAAAATCTCAAGATGAGATCAGCCTGGATTAGAGTGGGTCCGAAATTCAGGGACCAGTGTCCTTATAAGAGACAGAAAAGGCGAAGACAGACACACAGAGACGGCCACGTGAAGATGGAGGCAGAGACTGTGTGATGCACCACACACCAGAGACTGCTGACAGCCACCAGTGCCCGGTAAGGGAGTGTTCTTCACTAGGGCCTTGAGAGGCATCTCAGCCCTGCTGACACCTTGATTTTGGACATCTATTTCTAGAACTGTAAGATAATAAATACTTGTTTAAAAAAAAAAAATCCCAGGGAAAAATATTTTTGGTGTCCCAATAGGACATCATGGTAAATAAGACAATACTACACATTCCAAGGAGGACATGGGAAAACGCAAAGTTTATTAAAGATTTTAAGTTTACTGCCTGATTTATTTTCTGCCCAGAGTACAGACCTAATATATGTGAAAATCTCTAACAATTAACAGCGTCTGTATTACAATAACACATTATAATTTGTGTTAGTTCAATCACAGATTATTTACACACACGAAAAATCCTGCTCAATCTTGATCTGTCCCCCTATGCTGGACTCTAAAAATAAATTTTAATAGGAAATACATCTTAAAAGGCATGTAATAAGGAGTTGCAGTAAGTACCGAAGAGTAAGAACTCTGAACTACAAGTGCTCCTCAAACGGGGAAGCAGCCGCTTTTACTAACCACGCATTATAGTGGTTTGTAATTTACAACTTTAAGCACATTATTATGGCCTTACCAGGGGTGCCCTTTCATACCAGCTTATTCCAAAACCACTACAAACTCGGGAGGTCAAATGTGAATCCCAACAGACCAAGTAATGAAACTATGGCTGGGGGAAAGCTCTGGGAATGGCAAAAGAGTGAGCAAGAAAAGTGGAGAGAAAAGGACTACAAAGCAAAGTGACCACGGAAAATACATTTCTCATATTGCTTGATAAAATGACTTGCGGCATACTTAAAATTAGGCCTAAGAGTCACCCCCAAGAGAGCTCTTTTGTTGCTCGGATGTGGCCTCTCTCTCCAGCCAACACAACAAGCAAACTCACCACGCTCCCCCTGTCTACATGGGACATGACTCCCAGGGGTGTGGACCTTCCTGGCAACGTGGGACAGAAATGCTGGAATGAGCATCAAGGAATTGAGAACACCCCTAGAATGAGCTGAGACTCAGCATCAGGGGATTGAGAAAACCTTCTCGACCAAAAGGGGGAAGAACGAAATGAGACAAAATAAAGTGACAATGGCTGAGAGATTCCAAACAGAGTCGAGAGGTTATCCTGGAGGTTATTCTTACGCATTAAACAGATATCACCTTGTTAGTCAAGATGTAATGGAGAGACTGGAGGGAACTGCCTGAAAATGTAGAGCTGTGTTCCAGTAGCCATGTTTCTTGAAGATGATTGTATAATGATACAGCTTTCACAATGTGACTGTGTGATTGTGAAAACCCTGTGTCTGATGCTCCTTTTATCTACCTTGTCAACAGATGAGTAGAACATATGGAATAAAAATAAATAATACTGGGAACAATTGTTAAAATAAATTTAGTAGACTGAAATGCTAGTGATTAAAGAAAGGAAGGGGTAAGGGGTATGGTATGCATGAATTTTTTTCGGTTGTCTTTTTATTTCTTTTTCTGAATTGAAGCAAATGTTCTAAGAAATGATCATGATGATGAATATGCAACCATGTGATGATATTGTGTATTACCGATTATATATGTAGAACGGAATGATAAAAAGTTACAAATGTTTGCATTTGTTTGGTGTTTTTTGGTATTTAAAAATTTTTTTTTAAATTAATAATAATAATAATAAATGACCTGGGGCAGTGAATGAAGAAAAACTTGACAGTGGAGAACTGGGTAAGCACTGGGTGTGTCCCACTTTTTTCCACACCAAACATTTCTTTCTTCCAAGAACCTCTGCATTTACTGAAAGATGATACTGACAACCACCCCATTCACTGCCTTCCCCTTTAGGGGTTCCCCAATTTTGGAAGCAACTGGACAGACACTATGCAGCCAAGATCATCCTTTCTCTTAGAGAACAATTTCCGTTCAATCTGATTCATCTAAACAGCAAAAATACAACCACTTGCATGACATTGCTCTGGCATATGCTGCCTCAGGAAAGCCAAATCCACAAAGGAGAGCAAGTACAAGGCTCTCTGAACCTTCTTCCTTGGCCTCCTCACTGTATTCTGACGGATCCCAAATATTCCTAATGAGCATGCTCGAGACCAGTTTACCTCATCACCGAATCCCTCGCCTGCCTATTTTCTTTGCTAGAAAGGGAATTACAGTATTCCCTAATCCTAGAAGTACTTGGAACTTGCTTTCTACTTTACAAATTCATTCAATTCTTGATGATAAATTCAGAAAGTTGCTTTATCTGCAACTAACATAAATCTTTTGAGTATGATAAACCCAAAATTCTGGACTGTAACTATAGTGTGTGTGTGTGTCAGGACTTGTGGGAGGGAAGAGGTCTTCTCACGTCCCACATCCACACCCTCAAATATCCTTACCTCTTGGGCAAGTGAGCAAAGGGATCTTTGGCCTTTGGCTCAGCGGCCAGCGCCTGCTCACATTCATCCATCTCCTCCTCAGGAGCAGGAGTAGCTGCCTTTTTCTCTTCTTTCCGCTCAGCCTGGGGCTTCTGCTTCTCCTCCCGTGGGGCTTTCTCTTTCCGTGGGGTGTCCTTTTTAGGCTGGCTCTCTGCAAACTTCTTAGCTGGGGCAGAGAGAGGGAGGAGAGTGAATATCCCTCCAAACCAACATGCAGATCCCTCCAAGAGCAGGGAACAAGCAGAGGGATATGCTAGCTGGGAAAGTTAAGGGGTCCAGGTTTTAGATGGCCCCACCACCAAATGATCAGGGAAATAAATCTCCACCAACAAATACAATTTACATCACAACCCTATATATTTACACAACAAGAGTATATACATCTCTGTACGTGTATAAAACAAGTTTCATAAAACAATTATCAGTACTCCATGTTACACTCTACATTCTGTGAGCTCACACAATCTAAGAGCTAGAAAAGAAATCAACAGGGCGATACTGAGCAGATCAGATCCTGCCCCTGGCCACCAACAGCTTGAGGTCACACGACCTCCTTCAGACTCACCATCAAATTGGGCCATTTTCTCACAGAGTTTCACCTCCCCCAACACAGCCCGGAACTGGGGCTGGTTAATGCAGGTGAGGAACCAGCGATTGGTATTGGGGAAGGCCTGGCGAAAAGAAGGCTCAAGGACCTGCCCAAGACATAAGAGTGGAAACAGTCAGTAGGAGGAAGGGCCCTGAAGAGTTTCAAGCCAGAGCCAAGAGATCCTCAGTTCTTTCTCTAGCAGAGCTCCACTTACCACTTTCCTCTCCAACCTCCATAGACAGCAGCTCTCTAGAACACCATCTTACACTGAAGGGTTACTTCTCATTTATTTTTCTAATCTCTTTTTGCAGTCCAGGTCCAATTTAATAGGATGACTGAGGCTATCCCACACTTACTATGAACTGGAATCACTTGGTAGGAATAATATTCATATTGTGCCTTGCTCTTTTATAAAACCATTTCAGGTATATCATTATCATTTATCATTATGTCATACATCAACAAAATTTTAAAACCAAGACAAAACAAAAAAGGTGGGAACCAAATAAATAATAGGGGGACAAAGGGTAAAATAAATTGGGTAGATGGAAATACTAGTGGTCACTGAGAGGGAGGGGTACGGGGCATGGGAATATGAGTTTTTTCTTTTTGTTTCTTTTTCTGAAGTGATGCAAATGTTCGAAAAAATGGTCATGGTGATGTATACACATCTATGTTATGATACCGTGAGCCACTGATTGTACACCACGTATGGAATGTATGTGTGTGAAGATTTCTCAATAAAATATTTTTAAAAAGAAAGAAAAAAGGTAGGAACCAACAGAAGACTATCAACTACTTATTTTGCCAAATAAAATGCTAAAAAAATTATAGAAACCTACTATCTATCTTAAATGACATATGCATATACTATCATGAAATTTCAACAAGAATATTCAAGGGCAAAAAATGTATCAATGTCCCAGAATGATGGAGAGTCTCCATGATGAACTCCCCAGGCTGGTTCTGGAGTGCCTGGGTTCAAGTCCAACCCTAGCCACTTACTAGCTACATGCCCTAAGGCAAGTAACATTTCTCCTCACCCATACAACAGGTGAAGACTCACTCAGAGTCTTGTAAGGCCCCCGGCCCTGGTCCAGTACACAGTGGGCACCTTTCTTTGCTTTTATCACGTTACCATTCTGGACCAGCATCAGTCTAAGAGCTGTTTGGGAACTAGTGACATGCATCTCCTTTGACCCAATAACCTCCACGGGGATTACGACTACCCAAATTTTATAGATCACAGAGGAAAAACGAGACTAGAGAAATTAAAACACTCAACCATCTCTACACTTACAACCCTTAACTAGTAAGTAATGAAGCTGGGACCTCAAACTAGATCTGTCTCCCAAAGATCCTGTTGCTGAAGCTACCACCACAGGCTTTCTAAGAAATACGGAAAAAATAAGACATCTTGGCTGTCGCACAGAAACAACTGGCAACAGAACATTACCAAACTTCTCAAAGAGAGGGAAAGCAGAGCCCTAATATTGAGTACTGCGATTCCAACTGTCCTACCGACTAGCTTTACCTCATACTCCCCCCTACATGGAAGAGCTCAGCGGGTCACAGGTTGTCACTTTATTTCCGATCCCCTATGCCGACCTGATTCTTTACGAACCTCACCTGTTTGTAGAGCCACAACAGCGTGCAGACGACGGTGATGTCAGCCAGGCTCACACGTTCACCCACCAGAAAAGTCCTTGTCTTCAAGTGAGCATCCAGCAGCCCCAGAATTCGCCTCACCTCCTCCTTGGCGTTCTCTGTGGCCTGTTGAATTAAAATGACCCAGTGGGTCAGTGGGTACCACTCCCTTTCCTCCCACACTGTGAGAACTAAGGTAGCTATTTCGCTTCCTGAATCCTAGCTCACCCCTGCCCTCTTTCAGTCAATGGAGTCAGATATTAGGATCATTCCAAGTGAATCACAAAAGAAACCTTCTTTAATATAATTTTTTAATTATGCTAAATTTCTTCATAATACAGCCAAGCCTCTTTCCCACTGTATTGACTATAGCCACACAGGAACCCTAAAGGTCACCTGGTCTAACCAGCGCCCCCACCCCCCCACCACCACCATTTAGCGTGACATTCCTAGAGCCCAGATCTCTCCTCTGACCACTCATGACACTGGGTCTGTCTGACAAAGAACCTAGACTTCTCCAACGACCCACTGCTCCAAACATACATCCCTGATATTAGGGAGTACTCCTAATACTCAGGAGATGATGCCATCCCTGCCCCTGACTTCTCTCGAAGTCCCAAAGCTCACCTGTTTGTTGTGATGCATGATGCCCAAGGTGGGGAACACCCAAGTACTGGCTGGGGGGACTATGTCGCTGTCAGCAAAGCTCACCCACTGCACCACCTGGGCTGCTGCCTCTGGAGTACTTCCCCGCAGCTCCTCATTGCTCACTGCAGAGGCAGAACACAAAGAGTCAGGAACTCTGGAACCAAGCCAACACTAAACCAGATCCCTGAGGATTCCTTTCCTCTTCCACTCCATCCCTCCCCTCCAGACCCTTCCACTCCCACAAATTACCATAGTAGGCGATGGCATTGCTCTCAAACACACAGAATCCATCGTCACCCTCAAATGCTGGAACCTGGGGACGAAGCATCCAGAAAATAAAGTAAAATACTCAGAGAATTCTCACTAGCCAGTCCCAAGAACCGTGTTTGATAAATTTTTTTACAAAGCCTGATAACCCTTGCTATCCAAACTCAGGAGACGAAAACATTGTTGAACATGGCATCCTTGCTATATGAGCTCTCAATACCTGAACAAATAAACCCAAAGAATTTGGATATGATCAGGTATTTGTATAAAATCCCGCAGTCAGATTATAGGCACAAGACTTAGGAACCAAGTCTTCTTCACTCATTATGGTTTTAGGGTTTTACCCAGAGCACTGGACCTCCTCTACCATTAGCATGGTTATGCACATATCACTAAAACCCTGCTCACCGTAGATACTTGATACTTTTACACCGAAAACATTTGGTTAAAACTCATTCTCTTTCCCACAGATATGAACTTTATAAAAAGTTCTGGGAAAAGTTAATGCATTATGCCTCACAGCTGCACGTGAATCTACAATTATCTCAAAATAAAATAAAAATCAAAGCAAACAAAAACCACTGGAAGGAAATCCTTTTGAGGATGGAAGCCTTCTCCAGAGCTATAGAATCGATCATAGGGCTCTCCTTGGTTGTCAGGATCACGTCCCCACTCACCTTGCCGGCAGGAAATTTGCGGAGAAATTCGGGAGTGCGGTTGGTTTGGCCAAAGTGGAAGTGGGGTGGTGCGGAGAGCACGCGGACCTGAGCCCCGCTGTACTGAGCAGCAATGAGGGCCTTGAAGGCCCTCCAGTTTTCCGGATATGTGTACAGGGTCTGTGCAAGAGAAGCGGGAACAGATGAATGAGAGGGGCCCGGATGCCATCTGAAGATTACTTCCCTGAGTAATGCCAACCTGTTCAACTCACTCTTACTCTCTCCGAAGAACCAAAGTTCTTTAGTATCTCTCAGATGTAACCAGAGTCCTTGAAATACCGAGGCAGAACTACACACCAAGTGCTAAATAAAGCTTGCTGACAGATGCGACCTTTCCTAAGGACACCTCTAAAAGCACTCTCTTCCTCAACTACATCTCCACAAAATCCAGGGCTTCCAGCTCCCCGAGACTCCATCTGCTGATAAACATAAACACCCCTTCCTTCCTCCGAGCCCTTGTTTCATTCATTGATGGTTGCTGATGCCTAACTAACTACTCCTACTGCTCTGCCACCTTTGTCTCTAAGGTACACACGCAAACCAAGAAATGTCCACGTTTCCCTCGGACTAGCCACGGAGAAGCCCAACTGCACCCCCTCTTTCCAAATCAAGCCCTCTTCCTAAAGGGCCTTCCTTCTCTCCTCACGGATAGGACCCCCCTCCGGTCCTGCCCCGCAGGGAGTTCCCCGCTGTTGCCTTCCCTCCCTTTAACCGGGCCTGCGGGGTCCGGAGATCCCTCGGGTTCCCAAAACTCCGTGAGAGGTGCCCCTTAACTGGCCAGACGCACCCGCTCACAAAGACCCTCTCCTTAGCCCTGTCACCGCTGCTGCCCCACAAAACGGTCGCAGAAGTTCCATCAGTCAGCCCGGATCCCGTGCCTGGAGGTGGCAATAAGCCCTAAGCCTTTTTCAGGCCCCAGACGACCCGGACCCAGCATCTCTTTTCTCTTCCACTCCCGACCCTACACCTCTGGCTTCCGAGAGCCCCAGCCTCAGTCCCCCTCTGGGCCCTGGGAGCCCCCCCTCTCAACAGTACGACCTCTAGACCCCACAACGGCCCCCCCAAGCGGCTCCAGAACTCCTCCGGCGCCGGCTGCCCCGACTCGGGCAGAGGATGGCGGCGGATAGGGTGACCTGGATCGCCAGAGCCGGCAAACTTACCCCAGCCGCCATGGTGATTCCGCAGAGAAAGGGGGTGGGGCTCTCGGCGCTGCCGCAAAGTGAGCCGTCAGGGGCAAAAGGGAGGGGGGAAGGGGAGAGCCGTGGAGTCACAGCAGCCGGAAAGCGAGGACGGCACAGACGGCATACGCACGACAGTTCGATACTCCCTGCCGCTGCACAGGAAAAAGAAGGGGGTGGGGCCTGCTGGCCGCGCGGTGCACGCTCGGGGTGCGCAGGGGCGCTTCCTTGACCCTCCCGCCTCTCAGGGGTGGCCAATTGAAGTCTCGATGTGGAGTTGAAGGCGCGGAGGGAGGGAAAACTGTGAGAACCCGCTGGAAAAGCCGCGCCTTCGCGGCTACGTGGCACTGCTGTCAGCCTGGCACGCCCCTGAGCCGCGGCCCGCCGGACCCCGGGAGGTCCGGAGGTAACTTGGGGGCCAAGCTCCTAACATCATGATTGTTTGGAAATCACGGGAGCGAGACAGCCCGCCAGCGCGGAGGTGGCAGTTGCTCAAATTCCTTTAGTAGCCTGTTTTTTTTCTAAAAAAGGACCTGTATCTCATTGGGGCCCAAGTCTGAAACCACTTGTGAGAGTGAGCTTTTCTCACCTTAAACCACCTGGCAGCATCCCGGATGCCGCTACTGCGAAAAGAGAAAGGGCACTAGTCCCCTGAGCGGCAAAGGAAAGAGGAGTAAGGGAGAACGCGGCAATAACGCCCCCATCCCCGGTCAGAGCTGACCCTGGAAGGGCTGGCAGTTCAGGATCACTAAATACCCATGGGCTGTCCTTTACCCACGCTCAGGTCCGAAAATCTACCCAACTTAAGAGCAGAATGAACTCTATGGAAAGGAGGAACCCAAAAGTTGGGCCCTGTCACCATACATCTTTGGGGTAGCACACTTGGTTCTTCTCACAAGTCCTGCTCAACCCACCCACCGCCCATCATTCAAGAACTCTGCCTGCATGCCCTCTGGGGGCCTGATACCGCACTATCCTGGGCACTGCCTGCAACTTGTCATAATATGAAGAAAACAGAGCACGGTGGCCACACAAGGCCCCCCTGGGAAGGCTGCATTTAAGGCTTGGAGGAGAAAGAGAAAAGGGCAAGTACTGGGTGGGAGGAGAGCTAGTGTCAGGTGGAAATTAGAGAAAACTAGAAAGCATTTGTATCAAACTAGCAGCTTTATTGTCTTATATGGTCTCTGTCTTCACTTGAGGAGATTTTTAAGTGCCTGAGGGAGGAAAACCTGTAAGAAATGATGAAGATCCGGGAACAGGCCTTGGGAATCTTGGAGTGGGGTCACAGTGAGTGCCTGGTCAGCTTGGGAGACAGAGGCTACAAAGGTCAGAATAGGCTCCGCCTCTGGCCTCCCTTCACCACCGCTCAGTTCCTGAGTAACCCGAGCCTCAGTCACCAGCCATTCTGCTCCGGTGCCAGCACCATGTCCTCCTCCTTCCTTGGTTTGCTGCTGCTGCATGCGTCTCCGGGCACGCCGCCGCCCCTGCCACACACGGTGCCACAAGGCACAGCGCCAACTCGCTGAGGAGAGGGATGCCTTCTTCCCTGTCTCACCCTGGGACCCTTGCTGGGCTGCCTCAGGTCCCTTGGGCCCCTGCTCTGCCCGTGCTGCATGGCCTGGCTGCTCCCCTTCTCCCGTGGCTAGATGCGCTCCAGTTGTTAGGGGCAGTTCCCCTGGCTGCTCAGGGCTCCGCATAGCCCAGTCCAGCACCGTCTCTCCAATCTCTACAACCATTTCTTCTACCCCATCTTCACCAAAGGCCCCTGAACATCCCTGCTGTTCCTCCTCCTTCCCCTCCTCACAGTTCTGTTTCTGTTCATCAAGTTTCAATTTTTTGCTTGCCCCTCCCTGGAGAGACTCTCCAGTTCCACCTCCCTCTGATCGTGGTCTCTTGGCTCCCTGCTCTATGTGGCATCCCAGTGCTTCCCTTAACACCTGGACCAGGGTAGCTGTGAGCTGGGTGAAGGGAGCAGGGGGTAAGGGGATGGGTGTAGCAGACAGCAGGGCACTAGGGGAGCTGGGCTGCAGAAGAGGGAGCAGTCCCCAGTCCCGACCCCGTGAGGAACGGTGCTGGTACTGGAGGCTTCGGCAGTAACTGGCTGCTGCCCGGCAGCAGTTCTGCAGCCTCCCAGCCACCCGATTAGTCACATTGGCTGCCACATTGTGACTCAAGTCAAAGGGGTCCTGGAGATTCATAGGACCTAGGCGAAGACCTCCCCAGAGATTCGAGGGCAGTCCCCCTGCCACAGGCAGAGCCCGGCCCTCTCGCAGGGACAGCAGCGAGCCACGAAGATCCCAGCAAGAGACACATGAGAAGAACTGGGCTAGCAGAGAACCTGGAAGAGGAAAATCAGGGAAAAGAATCATTAATAAGACAGACCTAATGGAGACAGATCTTACACCAGAGCCATTTCCCTAGCAGAACTTTCTCTTTTCCAAGTAGTTTAGGAGACTGCCAAGGAGCCCGGCTTCTTTGATCCTTGTAAAACAAGGACTCAGCCTCTTTCCCCATGCCCCCAGCAACACCCTTGCCAAGATACTGCCTCCTCTCCTTTCTAGCAGTGTATCCTTGTTCACTTAAGTGAGGTCTAGGACTCACATTGCTCTAAGGCTTGGCTGATTCACCTGTTAAATGGCAATCATAGTCTTAGCTCTCCCACGTGGTAGCTGTGAGAATCACGCCTGGCCCACAGTGTGTGACGTGTGACCTACAGCTGTGACTGATGCCATTACTAGTTCTCTCCTGAACTCCCGGAACTCACTGAGAGGCTCCACATTGGTGCTGGGCTCCAGTCTCGAGGCATCCCTGGGAAAACTACAGTCCCAGCCATCGACCTCCACCTGTTCCCCCTCACCTATAAAAATAAGAAAAGTGAGATTCAGCCTGGAAACAAAAGACTGTCAAGGGAGTGGGGGAGTGGGGAGTAGAAATGGGGGTGATAAGTGGCGATCTCATTCCCAGAATTGCTCAGTGTGTTTACGTGTAGTGAAGAAGAGGACAGAAGAAGCTAATGAGATAGAGAGGGCAGAGGACGGCTGCTGTACCTGCTTTCTGGGTGAGCTGCGACACAGTGGGCAATACAGGGGGCTCTCTGGTCTGAAGGAAATAGATCACGAGCAAGGTCAAGGCGTAGTTATTGAGAAGGGGGCCACTGCCTGGGTAAACAATCAGTCATTCCAGTTAGATTCGAGGCGCTTCTGACCCCTTCCTTGGCAGTTTTCTCAACACCAATTCTTAAACCTGCCTCCCTTCTCTCCCTGAATCCCTGCCTTTGTTTGTCCCAATACCAACTCAGCCCTAAGCTCACCCTGATTCATTCTCACCTGACAGCCCTCGACCCTGAGCCCAGCAGCGGAGAGTGTACACCAGAGGCCGTACTCGTCCATCCAGCTCAGAGCAGAGACTCAGGAAGCGGGAGTTATGAAGAGCCAGTCTGGGACAAAGGGAAAACAACAGTGTTAGGGATCAAGAATACTCTTTATCACCCCCAGCTCTCGTTCCAGACTTCCATAACTGGGACCAAATGGAAACAAGAAGGCCAGAAGGGGTTTTTCCAAAGTGTTTGCTGAAATACCGGTATTGATAAAAAGATATATAAAAGGGGATCAGGTCTGAGAAACACTGCATCCTATATATAGGCCCATCCTGGATTTCACAAAACATGTTGTAAGACTGTTCAGTCATTAGGATGCAAAGAAACAAAAACAGGAAAGGGGAGAGAAAAGGAGGGAGGAAATAAGGGAAGGAAGGGGGAGGAGAAAGAGAGAAGACAGAAAATAAAAACCCATTTGCTTTTAACTTAGCATTTCCCAAACTTATCCAACCCTGAAGCCATTTTCCACATGCCTTAAAACAAGTATGCCAAAAAACACACTTCAAGAACAATGAAATGGAAGCCAGACAGTAGTGATGAGTGGCAGAAAGAGGATGGGACCAAACAACAATAATCTTGGGGCTCAGCAGGTACAGAGCTTCCCAAACCGAGACTTCCCCCTCATCCACCCCAGAATCCTCACCCCCACACCACCCCCAACTAAGGTACCGGTTACTGAGGGAGACGTCACCATGGAGCCCTGAAGGTCGATGGCAGAACTTGACCACAGGGCGTCGAGCAGAGGGCACAGTTTGGACTCGGTACACCCCAGGGACACAACCCCGAAGAATGGACCCCACTAGTTCCAGCATGGCTACTCCTTCTGTTTTCTCCCCCTTCAAGGCCCCTTCTAATTCCAGGGCCTTCCCCAAGTCCTCTTCTCCCCTATCCTCCTGCAGTGGAGAGGCTGGAGGCAGGGACTGGGGAGAAGCCAGGGTCTCAGAGGCCAAAGCTGAGTCTGGAGTCTGGGGCGCCACAGAGGAGGAAGGGGTTTCAAAGTCCAGAGCTTCAGAGTTTTGGGGAGAAGCTGGAGGCTGTGAGTCTGGAGGGGTGGCTGGGATGCACGCCAGGGCTTGAGAATCCAGTGGGGAAGCGAGGGCCGAATCCAAGGAGGGAGACTCTGGAGCCTTTGGGACTGACTGTGGGCAGAAGTGAGATGAATGAATGCTTTTCCTGCCATCCCCTAACCAAGGAACTTCCCTGTTCCCAAAATAATAATGATACCTAATATTTACTGCCTGTTATGTGCTAGGCCCTATTCCAAGGGCTTTACATATAGTAATTTCATTTATCTTCATGCAACTTTTTTAAAAATTAAAAATAACCTTTTAATTCTATAAAATAAACAGCCTGCATTCTTCAAAAATATCATTGTTATGAAAGAGAAAGTAAGGTGAGAAACTGTTCCAGATTAAAGACTAAATTGGCAACATAATAGTCCATTGTTGGAACACCTGACAAAATTGGAGCAGGGACTGTAAAGTCTTGTACCAGTGTGAAATATATTCCACTTGGTACTGTGCTACCATTATATACTAGTATACCTTTGTTCTTAGCTTAAACACACTAGAATACTAAGGGGGGTAAAGGAGCATGATGTATGCAACCAACTCCCAAACATATATATATATATATATATATATACACATATATATATATTTTTTTTTTTGAGTGCATGGTCCAGGAATCAAACCCAGGTTTCCTGCATGGAAGGCAAACAGTCAACCACTGAACCACCTGTGCACCCCCAAATATGTTTTTTATGAAATACATATAATGTGTTGTGTATCTGTGTGTTTGAATGTGTATAGAGAAAAGGAATAATAAAACAAAAGCTTTAAAAAAGTCTTTCCTAATAAAAATAAATAATAGGGGGAACAAATGCTAAAATGAATTTAGTTTAAAAGCTAGTGATCAATGAAAGCAAGGGGTAAGGGGTATGGTAGGTATAATCTTTTTTTTCTTTCCTGTGTTCGTTTTCTTTCTTTTTCTATTGTCTTTTTATTTTTTTTCTGAATTAATGCAAATGTTCTAAAAAATGATGAATATGCAACTAAGTGATAATATTGTGAATTACTGATTATGTATGTTGTTTTATTTTATTTTTTTAATTAATAAATACATTTTTTTTAAAAAGTCTTTCCTAATCCAAAAACAAAATCTATGTAAAAAATTAGGTAATACAGATAACCAAAAACACAACCCCAAAATGACCTTATTGCATATTCTTTTATATATATATATGTAATTTAGACAATAAAATTACATTATACATCCATTTTGAAATCTCATTTTTTTCCTATTACAATTGCCATCTATCCCAAGTTAATCCATTTTCATCCTATCTCATTCCCATTCATATTCACATCTGTCCAATTATAGTAACGCTTTCACACAGGTCCTGTTACCCCCAATTTACTCATGAGGAAGCAAGGCAGAGAGAGGTCAAGTACTTGCCCACAGTCACATGGCTAGAAGGAGGCAGATTTTCCTGACTGACTTTTCTCACCAACTCTTCCCAGCGGTCTCCCTGGCCACCCACCTGGGGTTCTTCCAGGTCACCCAGATCCAGGAAGAGGTCAAGATCACAGCCGTGGACATCAAAGCTATTTATAGAAGAGCCAAAAGGATGGACCACACAGCCTGGGTGCCAAGCAGAGAATAAAGGTCAAGAGATATCAGGGTACAAATGTTCTAAGAAATGATGATGATGATGAATATGCAACTATGTGATGATATTGTGAATTACTGATTATATATGTAGAATGGAATGATCAAAAGTTAGAATGTTTGCGTTTGGTGTTTTTTGGTATTTTTTTTTAATTTTAAAATTAATAAAAATAATAATAAAAAATATCTAGAGAAAAAAAAGATATCAGGGGATGCAGGAGATGGAAGAGCAGCAAAACAAACCCCTCTAGCTGAGGGAGGACTGGGGATGCACACATGGGGAGGGGGAAGCGGGGGTGGGTGGGGTGCGGGACAGGGAAGGTGCAGACAGAAGGCGGGTGGGAGTGACCTACCAGGGAAGAACTCTGTGAAGACCTCCTGCATGAGGGCCACCACGAGGCTCCGAAGCTGCCGCTCAGCCTCAGACAACTCCCTCAGCCCCACAAGCTTTACCATCTGTGCCCCCACGTCTGGAGCCTCGGCTAGTGTTTTGGCCAGATGGTGACCATCAGGGGCTGCTCCTCTGGGGGATCTGGAAGCCGGGCTCTGGAACTCCTTCTGCTCCCGTGGCCGGACCCGCAGGCGATGTCCACCCAGGCTGTGCTGAGGCTGTGACAAGACAGCCTCCTGAGCACCCACGTCCCCCATCTCCACGATGGCAAACACTCCCTGGTGGACCACAAAGGGAAAATAGTTTTAAAACCAAGAATCCAAACACATATGGTAGGGCAGTGGGTTAGAATCTCTGAAATGGGGACTCCCATAAAGTGTGAACACTGTTTCCATCACAACAGACACATATTTATAAAAGCAACTCCTCCCTCATTCCGATCTTGCAAATTTCGTTCTTATTCCCATCGCCTGTGAAAATCTCATTTTGCTTATTTTATTGTCCCTTACTCTTCCTAATGATATTATTTCACTGGTAATACTAGGATCTATTCCCTAATTTTTTCTGGCTCAATTTAACTCTACTAACATTAATTAAGAAGCCATGTAATAAACACTGTACTAGGAATGTATATAAACACTTAATCCCTATCTTTAAGGAACTTACCATCTAGAAATAACAGTAATGTGACAGCCTTTCTACTACAGTTTGGTTGAAGTAATGATATTCACTGGGCCATGTTTTTTTGTTTTTTTTCCCCCCCAAGGTAGAATGTTAGCAGGAGCAGGAAAAATACAACTATCTGGGGCAAAAGTCCACATTCTTTTGGATCTTCTCCAGTGGTAAAGCTGGAGCCTCATCCTGCTTATAAAAAAGACCTCCCTACAATAATCAAGACAGTACGATGATGAAGAAATAAAATAAGGAAAGATAAATAATGGGGGGATATGGGATAAAAAATTGGGTAGATTGAAATACTCATGGCCAATGAAAGGGAAGGGTACGGGGTATGGGATATATGAGTTTCTTTTTCTTTTTATTGCCTTTTCTGGAGTGATGCAGATGTTCTAAAAATGATCATGGTGACAAATACACAACTATGTGAGATATTGTGAGCCACTGATTATATACTTTGGATGGACTGTGTGAAGATTTCTCAATAAAAATATTTTTAAAAAAACACAATGTGCTATAAGGACAGACATTTTGGATAAAACAAGCCCATATACCTATAGACAACTGATTTTTTTAAGTATATTAAGATCTATTTTAACTCTATGGAAATGTTATAAGTTACATATTCAACAGGGACAAAAAAACATTTAAAAGCCTAGTAATAAACAGATTTACAAGAACTCTACAAAGAACACTTCAAAATATTATTTAGAGAAACTAAAGGTCTACATAAATTGACTGAAATACCATATTCATAGACTAGAAGATTAAATATTACAAAGATGGCAATTCTTTTCAAGTTGAATCATAGATTTAATGCGACCAAAGTCAAAATTCCAAGTAATTGTGTTTTTTTGGATATTGACAAGCTGATTCTAAAATTGGTATGGCAATGTAAAAGGCCCAGAAGAGCCAAGACAATATAAAAGAAAAGATAGAACAAACAGAAAAATAAAACAAAAACTGTTGGATAACACTACTAGACATCAAGATAAAAGCAGAGATGTGGTGAAAACAGTGTGGTAGCACTCACAGATAGACAATAGCAATGGGACAGAACAGAGAGTCCAGAAAAAGACCCACACATATATGCACTCTTTATTTATTTATAGGTGACACTGCAGTGCAGAGAGAAAAGGATGGACTTTTCAATAAATGGTACTGAGTACAAAATTTATATTTTGACTAGTGCATTTCCTAATATAACTTATGTGGACAGCTTAACTGAACACCGTAAGTACATGGAACCTTGAGTAGGGCATGAGATTTTGTAGGTTTGTCCAGAGTGATGCCTCGATAAATCCCAGAAGGATTTGAACAGCGAATAAAAAGTATTTGTAGGCGGCGGCGAGGCCTGCGGCGGCCGGGAGCTACGGAGTCGAGTCGGAAGCCGGCACCGGGGCTGAGCCGGCGAGCAGCAACCATGTCGGTGTTCGGGAAGCCCATCCAGCGGCTGTGGGACACGGAGGAAATGCTAAGCAAGAAGCAGGAGTTCTTGGAGAAGAAGATCGAGCAGGAACTGACGGCTGCCAAGAAGCAGGCACAAAAAACAAGCGCGCGGCCCTCCAGGCACTAAAGCGCAAGAAGAGGTATGAGAAGCAGCTGGCACAGATCCACGGTACACTGTCCACCATCGAGTTCCAGCGGGAGGCCCTGGAAAATGCCATCACCAACACTGAGGTGCTCAAGAACATGGGCTATGCTGCCAAGGCCATGATGGCTGCCTGCGACAACATGGACATCGATAAAGTTGATGAGTTAATGCAGGACATTGCTGACCAGCAAGAACTTGCAGAGGAGATTTCCGCAGCTATTTCCAAACCTGTAGGGTTTGGAGAAGAATTTGATGAGGATGAGCTCATGGCAGAATTAGAACAAGAAGAACTAGACAAGAATTTGCTGAAAATCAGTGGACCCAAAACAGTTCCTCTACCAAATGGTCCCTCTATAGCCCTACCATCAAAACCAACCAAGAAGAAGGAAGAGGAAGATGACAACATGAAGGAATCGGAGAACCGGGCTGGATCCACGTAACTGGTTTGGCCTCAAGCTGGGCCCAGACAGACGCTGGAGGCCCGTAGCAGTGAGCAGGCGTGTGGGCATATGGGGCAGGCAGGATGTGGTGCAGGCAGGCTGCCAATCGCTCTCTATCTCACTCCAAAGCAGTAGGGCCGCATCACCCCTCACTCTGCACAGCATGGTCTGCACCCAGCAGGATGGATGGGGGGGTGGGCGGGTGGGGAGGAGGTGCCTGCTGTTTATAATGTTGAATAAACTGTATTTCCAAATCCAACATTGAGCTTCTGGACTACGCTAACTCCACTGCTGAATCCTCAATGCAAAGGGTCGACCATTTGCAGATGAAATGATCTGAAAATGTAGCCTCTGTCCTTTTACGTCAGTTGACTTGTCACACATCTCTGTAAGACTTGTATGGTACTGGCAGAAAAATCGTTTTTAAAAAGCCATAGGCTTTTCCTTATCCTTAGCTGTAATAATGCATCTGATTTTGATTTCCTCAAGAGCTGTATTTTTGTCCATCACCTGTGTGCTGGCCCTTCCTTGTGTTTTCCACTCTGGCGCATTCCCGTTCTTTTGGAATTTGTGACATTGATTTGAAATGGATGGCGTCCTCTTGAGAGCAATTGGAATTGTGAGAATTAAATTCCAGCTATACATTTTTCTAACATAGCTCTAAGGTCCTTGTTGCTGTTTGTGATAATTGATAGATAACTCACTGGAAACATGCATACATTTATATTCAGATGAAATTATGGTTTGCACTGTCTATTAAATATCTCAATTAATTTTCATAAAAAAAAAAGTATCTGTAAAGTCCCCTTGGGGGAATGATGAGAAAGAGAGAAAATTCAACTTCCCCAAGTGGAGAATTCTTGATATTCTCACAAGCAGTGGGGACAACCAAAGTGATAGGCTGAGCCCCCAATCTTGGGGTTTGTTCATATGACACTTAACCCTGCAAAGGATAGGCTAAGCCTACTTAAAATTAGGCCTAAGGATTAATAGGTGGAATACTGGACACTTTTAGGGGAGTGAAGCTATTCTGTATATTTATACATAACTCTTGTGAGCATTTGTCAAAACCCAAAGAACTGTATAACACAGAGTGAACCCTAATGTAAACTATAGACTTTAGTTACTAAAATATCAATATTGGTTCATCAACTGCAACAACTGACCCACACTAAGGGAAGATATTAGCAGAGGAAATTGTATGTGGGAAGTATATATGGGAGCTTTCTGTACTTTCTGTGCAATTTTTCGGTTAACCTAAAATGGTTCTAAAAATAATGAAGTTTATTATTTTTAAAACGCTAAAAAAAAAAAAATTAGGCCTAAGAGTCACCCCCAAGAGAACCTCTTTTGTTGCTCAGATGTGTTCTCTCTCTTTCAGCCAACACGACAAGCAAACTCACTGCCCTCCCACTCTCTGCATGGGACATGACCCCTAGGGATGTGGACCTTCCTGGCAACATGGGATAGAAATCCTAGAATGAGCTGAGACTCAGCACCAAGGGACTGAGAAAACCTTCTCGACCAAAAGGGGGAAGAGAGAAATGAGACAAAATAAAGTGTCAATGGCTGAGAGAATCCAAACAGAGTAGAGAGGTTATCCTGGAGGTTATTCTTATGCATTAAATAGATATCACCTTGTTAGTCAAGATGTAATGGAGAGGCTGGAGGGAACTGCCTGAAAATGTAGAGCTGTGTTCCAGTAGCCATGTTTCTTGAAGATGATTGTATAATGATATAGCTTTCACAATGTGACTGTGTGATTGTGAAAACCTTGTGTCTAATGCTTCTTTATCTATCTTATGGACCGATGAGTAAAACATATGGATTAAAAATAAATAAATAATAGAGGGAACAAATGTTAAAATAAATTTAGTAGATTGAAATGCTAGTGATCAATGAAAGGGAGGGATGAGGGGTATGGGTATATATGAATTTTTCTCTGTTTTTATTTATTTGTCTGAATTGATGCAAATGTTTTAAGAAATGATCATGATGATGAATATATAACTATGTGATGAAAAAAAGAACATTCATATTATAAAAAAAAGTTCTGAGTATCTATATGGAAAAAAATCTTGACCTCCAGACAACAAACACAAAAATAATTTTCATGAGATCAAAAATGTAAATTTCAGATGGACTGCAGATCTAAATAAAGCCCAGTAGGATCACAGGTCTAAATAAAACTTATGAAAAAAAAATAGAATTATCTTCATCAATTATTCTCATGAATGATTTTTTTTAAAACAGGACACAAAAGGCACTATTCCAAAAGGAAAAGATTGAGTAGATGGACTACATTAAAATTAAGGCCTTCTTAAAGAAATCAAATATCTTTCAGAGAGTGAAAATTCAACCCCAAAAATGGGAGAATACATTTTCAATAGATATAAACTATATAGTCAACTGATTTCTGACAAGCGTGCTGTGTTAGTTAGATTCAGTTGTCAACTTGGCCAGGTGAGCATACCTAGTTTTGCTGCTGCGGACATGAGCCCATGGTACGTGACCTCATCTATTGCTCATTACATCTGCAGTCGGCTAGGAGGCGTGTCTGCTGCAATGAATGACGTTTGACTTAACTGGCTGGTGCTTAAATGAGAGAACACAACCTAGCACAGCCTAGCAGCTCAGCATTCCTTATCTCAGCACTTGCAGCTCAGCCTGGGCCTTTGGAGATGCAGAAAGAAGTCACCCCAGGAAAAGTTGTTGGAACCCAGGGGCCTGGAGAGAAGACCAGCAGAGACCATCCTGTGCCTTCCACATAAGAAAGAACCTCAGTGGAAAGTTAGCTGCCTTTCCTCTGAAGAACTAACAAAATAAATCCCCTTTTATTAAAAGCCAATCTGTCTCTGGTGTGTTGCATTCCGGCAGCTAGCAAACTAGAACAGGTGCCAAGAAAGGTCTATGAGGAAAGAATAGTACTTTCAACAAATCGTACTGGAAAGCTGTATAGCCACATGCAAAAGAATGAAGTTGGACCCTTGTGCATACCATAGACAAAAATCAATTCAAAATAGACCAAAGACCTATATGTAAGAACTAAAACTATAAAATTTTTAAAATACAGGTGTAAACATTCACAGCAGTGGTTTCTAAGATGACACCTAAAGTACAAGCACCCAAAGAAAAAAGAGAAATTGGAATTTAGTAAAACTTAAAACTTTTCATAAAAAGGAACTGAAGTACTGATAAAATGCTACATCATGGATGAACCTCAAAAATATCATGCTAAGTGAAAGCAGGCTGCATATTGTATGACTGATTCCATTGATATGAACTCTCTAAGAGTAGGTAAAACCATAGAGACAGCATACAGACTGATGGTTACCAGGGACCGGGGGGCGGGGGGGGAATGTGAAGTAACCGCTTCATGCGTCTGAGCTTTCATTCTGGGGTAATGACAGTGTTTTAGAACTAGACAGAAGTGGGGGGTGAGTGATATTGTGAATGTATTAAATGTTACTGAATTGTTCGCTTCAAAATGGTGAATTTATGTTATATAAATTTTACCTCAATAAAAAAAAAAACCTTTAAACTTCTGTGTTTCAAATGATACTATCAAGAAAGTAAAAAAAGACAACTTAAAGATCGGAAGCAAAATTTGCAAATTACAGTGTCTATAAGAATTCAGTGAAGTCATTGTGGCCTCAATAGGAGGTAGGAATCTCGTGGAATCCTCTTTTCTTCAAGAGCTAGTTCAGATTGAAACTAAGAATCTATATTTTAAAATGACTTAATCAGTTGTTTTCAGCTTTTGATAAACACTCAAAGCACAGCCCCACAGCCATCCAGAGTTTGGAGGAGGCACCCTATGGGCTAGGGCAGTGTGCTGGTTTGAATCTGTCGTGTATCCCAGACAAGCCAAGTCCTTGAATCCTCATTCCATATTGCTGGGTGAGATCACTTTAATTTTTTCCACAGAGATGTGACACATCCAATTGTGGGTCGTAACTTTGGATTAGGTGGTTTCCATGGAGATGTGTCTCTACCCATTCAAGGTGGGGTTACTTACTAGAGCCCTTTAAGAGAGAACCATTTTGAAAAAAGCTACAGAACCAATAGTGCCCTCACAGCCAGGGACCTTCAGAGACATAAGAGGAAAACACCTTGGGGAAGCTTTAGGAAATGAGAAGAGAAAGCTAGCAGACATTGCCATGCACCTTTCCAGCTGACAAAGGTGTTCTGGACCCATCTGCCTTTCTTGAGTCAAGGTATCTTTCCCTGGTTGCCTTAGTTTGGACATTTTCATGGCCTTCGAACTGTAACCTTGCAACATAATAAATTCCTCTTTTTAAAAGCAATACCAATTTCTGGTATATTGCATTTTGGCAGCTTTTACAAACTAAAACAGACAGTATGTTTCAACTATTTTTTAAAACCCATTCCCTCTTTGGTTAAAAGCAAAAGCTTGATTTCCAGCAAGATGGCAGAGTAAGAGAGGCTGAGATCACTCTGTCTCCATGTAACAACAGGAAAATGACCAGAACAGCAGTTCTTGGACGCAAATGATCATGGAGGGTCCTACCCTACATAGGGAGGCCCTGGGCAAAAAAATGAGAAATTGGGATGGAGAGAACAGGAAGAATTGTGCTCAGTCACGACTCCACCTACCCCTATAGCTGGCTTACAACGATTTTCCCTTTGGCTTCATAGCTGAGAATGCCCATGGAAAACCTGGCAGATAGCCGACATGCTTTTCCTATGCACAGATTCCATCTAATCAAGGTAAAGTACCTGCTTCCTGCCCTTGTGGTATGCTACTCTGGGTGCCTGGTTATTATTATTATTTTTTTTTAAAAGGACTCAGGGCCCTTCCCTGAGGGGGAAGGGAAGACATGGGGTGTGCCGGTCCGATGACAGCCAACCGGCAAGAGAGGCCTGTTTGGGTTCCAGTGCCAGTCCCCTGCCCCAACAGAGACCTGAAGACCAAAGATATGTGCAGACAGAAAAGTGAGGCCAAGGAAGCCAGCCATGCTGAGCACCAGGACAGGCCTCCAGACATTTCCAGACTGGCTGTGGGTGGATGAAGCTGAAATACCCAGTAATGCAGCCTGGCATCATCCTGGGGGGCATTCTGGGGGTCACTAGACCCATCAGCCATACAGGGTAAGGCTCTGCTGGGGTGTACGCCACTCATCCCCCAGTCCCATAGCTGGTGGATTTCAGCACATGCTGGTGTCCATCGCCATGGCTGGATTCTTGATTCCAAATCTTAGATGTGGAAAGGAAATAAATCTACAAAATAACCTTATTAAGACATTAAAATGCCCCATCCACAACAGAAGTATTAAAGCATGTGAAGGACCACACAGATATGGCTCAGCCAAATAACCAAATTAAATCACCTCAGGGGAGACAAAATTTGGAACAACTACTTAAGCTTGTTCAGAATGAAGTAAAAGACATCAAGACGATACTGAGAGAGCATAAAGAAAAGACAGATATGGCTCAGCAAATTACATCTTCTGAGGGGACTCAGAATTTAGAACTTAACCCCACAAAGAATAGGCGAAGCCTACTTAAAATTAGGCCTAAGAGTCAGCCCCAAGAGAACCTCTTTTGTTGCTCAGATGTGGCCTCTCTCTCTCAGCCAACACGACAAGCAAACTCACTGCCCTCCCCCTCTCTACATGGGACATGACTCCCAGGGGTGTGGACCTTCCTGGCAACATGGGACAGAAATACTAGAATGAGCTGAGACTCAGTATCAAGGGATTGAGAAAACCTTCTCAACCAAAAGGGGGAAGAGAGAAATGAGACAAAATTAAGTGTCAATGGCTGAGAGATTCCAAACAGAGTCAAGAGGTTATCCTGGAGGTTATTCTAACGCATTAAGTAGATATCACTTTGTTAGTCAAGATGTAATGGAGAGGCTGGAGGGAACTGCCTGAAAATGTAGAGCTGTGTTCCAGTAGCCATGTTTCTTGATGATGATTGTATAATGATATAGCTTTCACAACATCACTGTGTGATTGTGAAACCTTGAGTCTGATGCTTCTTTTATCTACCTTGTCAACAGACGAGTAGAACATATGGAATAAAAATAAATAATAGGGGGAACAAACGTTAAAATAAATTCAGTTTGAAATGCTAGTGATCAATGAAAGAGCGAGGGGTAAGGGGTATGGTATGTAAAATTGTTTTTTCTTTTTCTGTTTTTGTTTTTTTTTTCTGTTGTCTTTATTTCTTTTTTCTGAATTGATGCAAATGTTCTAAGAAATTATCATGATGATGAATATGCAACCATGTGATGATACTGTGAATTACTGATTATATATTTAGAACGGAATGAGTATATATTAAGGATGTTTGTGTTTCTTTCTTGTAATTTTTTTTAATTAATAAAAATTTATAAAAAAAAAAAAAGAAGATATTGAGGGAACATAAAGAAGAGACAGACATGGTTCAGCCAAAGGACTAAATTAAATCATCTGAGGGGACTCAGAATTTAGAACAACTGTATCATAATGATATAAAGGATACTGAGAAGTCACTAGAGGAACATAAAAAATTTGAAAGAATAAACAGAAAAATATTGGAGCCCACAGAGAGGAAAGATTCTGCTGACCAAATTTAAAACATATTAGCGACAACAGCAAATTTCAAGAGACAGAAGAAATAAAAAGCAAATTAGAAGACAGGACAAATGAATTTGAATGTTCAAAAGAACAAATGGCAGGCAGGCCACAATGGCTTAGCGGGCAGAGTTCTCGTCTGCCATGCAAGAGACCCAGGTTCAATTCCTGGTGCCTGCCCACGCCAAAAAAAAAAAAAAAAAAAAAAAACGGCTAGAAAGATGGAAAAGATGCAACTTGATTTCAGGGAAATGACGGATAACATGAAGTGGACAAAAATAAGAATTATTGATGTCCCAGAGGGAGAAGAGAAGAGTCAAAGAATAGGAAGGCTAGCTGAAGATACAATAGGCAAAAACTTCCCAATTGTTATAAAAGACATAAATATCCAAACCAAACAAGCCCAATGAATCCCAAACACAGTAACTCCAAATAGGCTTACTCCAAAACATATACTATAAGAACGTCAAACTTGAATAGAAGCAAAGAGTAATGAAAGTAGCATGAGGAAAGAGATTATTACACAGAAGGGATAAACTATATTAAGACTGAGCTCAGACTACTCAGCAGGCACCAAGGAGCTGAGAAGGCAATGGTATGATATACTTAAGATTCTGAACAAGAAAGACTTCCAGCCAAGAATTATTTATCCTGCTAAGTTGTTCTGCAAAACTGAAAGAGAAATTAAAATATTCAAAGATAAACAATGACTGCAAGAATTTCCCAAGAAGAGACCTACCCTACAAGAAATATTACAGGGAGCTCTGTCAATTGAAAAAAGACTAGAGAAGGTGGTCTAGAGGAGGGCAGAGAATTCAAGAGTGTTAGCAAGGGTAACTTATAGGATAAAAGTAAGAGAGAAAAGAGAATATATACATCTGGGGATAAATAAAAACTGCAGAAGAAGTTGATGGCTTAGTAAGGTGTGGAATTTAGTTTGTACTCCAGGGCAGCTGGTAAATAGACAGAAACTGTATGGAACAACTGTTGGGGGAAGTTTAATAACCAGACACACATCATACAGCCTTCTGGAATGGGTGGAATGGCTGACATCCCACACAGAACTGGAGAGGATGCTGAGAATTAATGAGACTGCATCACTTACACTGGTGGGAAGCTGCAGGCTGACAAGCATCACCTCCTGAGCAAGACAGGAAAAGCACAGAATCTAGAGGCGTCATAGGAAAGTTTGACAATCTGTTGGGTCTCACTCTCAGTGAAACTTGACACTAATTACACTCTCCTCCTGAGACGTGGACCTGTCTCTCTGGGAAAATCTAACTAGGGTTGATCATATCTGAGGAGACCCTTCTTAAAAAAAGGTTCAATATAAGAAGGGCAAGAACCAGAAAAACAAGAGCTGAAAAATTCTGATCAGTTAAACAGAAGCTATGCTAGAGGTCTAGAATAAGTTGAACTGAATGCCAAGAACAGACAGAGAACCAACCAACAAGAAAATCCTAGGTACAAAAGTAAAGACAACATGAAGCGCACAAAGACAACCTCCAGAATAAACTAATTAAGAAAATAAAATGTCTAGACACCAGCAAAAATAACAATTGATACTAGGAAAATTAAACATACGGCCCAGTCAAAGAAAAAAAACCAACATTTCAAATGAGATACAGGAGTTGAAACAACTAATTAAGGATGTACGAACAGACATGCAAAAAAAATCAAATCAAAGATCAAATCAATGAGTTGAGGGAAGATATGGCAAAAGAGATGAAGAACATAAAGAAGACACTGGGCAAACATAAAGAAGAACTCGAAAGTTTGAAAAAACAAATGGCAAAATTAACGGGAATGAAAGGCACAATAGAAGAGATGAAAAATACAATGGAGACCTATAATAGCAGATTTGAAGAGGCAGAAGAAAGGATTAGTGACCTAGAGGACAGAACATCTAAAATCTTACACACAAAAGAACAGATAGGGAAAAGAATGGAAAAAACAGGAGCAGGGTCTCAGGGAACTGAATGACAACATGAAGCGCACAAATATACATATTATGAGTGTCCCAGGAGGAGAAGAGAAGGGAAAGGGGCAAAAAGATTAATGGAGGAAATAATCACTGAAAATTTACCATCTCTTATGAAAGACATAAAATTACAGATCCAAAAGTACAGCGTACCCCAAACAGAACTGATCCAAACAGACTTACCCCAAGACACTTACTAATCAGACTGTCCAATGTCAAAGACAAAGAGAGAATACTGAAGGCAGTAAGAGAAAAGCAATCCATGTCATACAAAGGCAGCTTGATAAGGCTACATACAGACTTATCAGCACAAACCATGGAGGCAAGAAGGCAGTGGTATGATATATTTAAGATTGTGAAAGAGAAAAACTGTGAACCAAGAATTCTATACCCAGCAAAGTTGTCCTTATCTATGGTATGGACAGATAAGAAAAAACATATGGATTAAAAATAAATCAATAATAGGGGGAACAAATGTTAAAATTAAAAAAATATATTGGGTAGATGGAAATACTAGAGGTCAATGAGAGGGAGGGATAAGGGGTATGGTAAATATGAGTTTTTTTTCTTTTCTCTTTTTATTTTTTTTTTCTGGAATGATGCAAATGTTCTAAAAAAATTATCATGGTAATGAATATATAAATATGTGATGATATTGTGAGCCATTGATTGTACACCATGTATGGAATGTTTGTATGTTAAGAATGTATGTGCTAAATTAATTTTAAAAATTAAAAAAAGAATGTATGTGCTTATATGTTGTTTAATCAATAAAAAATTTTTTAAATAAACATACAAAAAAAGACATAACAATCATAAATATTATGCACCAAGCCAGAGTGCCCCGAAATACATGAGGCAAACACTGACAATGCTGAAAGGAGAAGTAGACATGTCTACAATAATAGTTGGAGACCATTTAATTTTAAATTGGTTTATGAAACATATTGTACAAACAGGCTTTACAACGATTATTTAGATATTTCATTTAAATATGCCTTGGGATAAGCTAAGATATCCACATTAGGTGGTTAAGTTTTCATATGTTAATTGTAAAAATACTTGTATCTTTATATTTTCCTGAAATCAGGATGTTTAATAATATAGGTCATTACTGTAGCAATGATGGTATCTATAATAATTTTCTACTTGATATTTTGAGAATATTCACAGTTTTGATAGCTGATCAAATGGTATTTAAGTCACAGTTAAATATTTAGAATTTAAGAAACTCTGCTATCTGAATTTGTAGATTTTTTTCCTTGTTGCCTTAATTTTAAATTGGTTTATGAAATTTACCATAAACAGGCTTAACAATGATTATGATTATTTGGATACTTTATTTACATATGCGAATGGATAAGCTAACTAAGAAATCCATTTTTGGTGATTCTAAGTGTATTGTTTGTTTTCTTAAATAAAAATATATTTTAAAAATGTTGGAGACTTCATACACCATTCTCATCAATGGACAGAGCATCTAAAAAGAGGATCAATAAGGAAGCAAAGATTTTGAATAATACGATAAATGAACAGACATTTAAAGAACAATATACCCACAACAGCAAGATACATATTTTTCTCAATTGTTCACGGATCATTCTCAAGGATAGACCATATGTTAGGTCACAAAGCAAGTTTCAATAAATTTTAAAAGACTAAAATTATAGAAAAAACTTTCTCGGATCATAATGGAACGAAGTTGGAAATCAATAACAGCCAGAGGGTCAGAAAATTCACAAATATATGGAGGCTAAACAACACACTCTTAAAGAACCAATGGGTCAAGGAAGAAATTACAAGAGAAATCAGTAAATATCTCAAAGCAAATGAAATGAAAACCTAATATATCAATACTGATGTGATGGGGTACAGCAAAGGCAGTGCTGAGAGGGAAATTTACTGCCCTAAATGCCTGTATTAAAAAAGAAGAAAGAGAAAACATCAAGGAATTAACTATTCACCTTGGAAGAACTAGAGAAAAAAAACAGAAAACTAACCTCAGAGCAAACACAAGGAAAGAAATAACAAAAAACTAGAACATAAATAAATGAAATTGAGAATATGAAAACAATAGAGAAAATCAACAAAACCAGAAGTTAGTTCTTTGAGAAAATCAATAAAATTGATAGACCCTTAGCTAGGCTGACAAAATAGAAAAAAAAAAGAAACTGCAAATAAACAAAATCAGAAATGGGAGAGGGAGAGTCCCCACAGAAATAAAGGAGATAATAAGAGGATACTGTAAGCAACCATATGCTAATAAACTAGACAACACACATGAAATGGACAACCTCCTAGAAAAAAGCATGAACAACACTGACTCAAGAAGAAACAGATGACCTCAACAAAACAATCACAAGTAAAGAGACTGAATCAGCCATCAAGAAGTTCCCAAAATTGGCGAGAAATGGTATATACATGATTGAATACGTGCTGCTACAAGAAGGAACGAAGTTGCAAGGTATTCTAATTTGCTAACTGCCAGAATGCGATATACCAGAAACAGAACAGCTTTTAAAAGGGGGAATTTATTAAGTTGCAAGTTTATATGTCCTAAGGCCGTGAAAATGTCCAAATTAAAGTCTATAGAAATATCCAATCTAAGGCATCCAAGGAAAGATACCTTGGTTCAAGAAGGCCAATGATGTTCAGGATTTCTCTCTCAACTGGAACAGCATATGGCAAATATGGTAGTGTCTGCTAGCTTTCTCTCCCAGCTTCTTGTTTCATGATGCTCCCCCAGAGGCGTTTTCCTTCTTCATCTCCAAAGGTCTGGCTGCGTGGGTCCTGTAGCTCTTTCCAAAAACGTTCCCTCTTAAAGGGTTCCAGTAAGCAACCTCACCTTGAAAGGGTAGAGCCACATCTCCACGGAAATCATCTTATAAAAAGATACCACCCACAATTGGATGGATCACCTCTCCATGGATAACTAAAAAAACTCCCACTCAGCAATACTGAATGAGGATTAAAGGACATGGCTTTCCTGGGGTCCACAAGTTCAAACCAGTAACATTTTGAATGAACCTGTGGGATATTTGGTGAAGCAAAATAAGTCAGAAACAAAAGAGCAAATATTGTATGGTCTCATTTAGAAAATACTTACAAGAAAACAGGAGCCTAGGTTGTAAGCTCTTATAGCAGTTACATTTAGTCTGGAGTGGTAATTGTTATTTCTAGATTTTAAGAGGCTGTTTTATGCATGTATAATCTGACAGATAGAAATAAAAATGAAGTCAATCAGGTCAGAATTAAGGCAACTCAGAATACAGGGGTAAGGAAGACATTGTCTGTATTTTAGAACCTCTTCTACTCTTTGAGACCAAAGGAGAAAGGTTTACTTTGTCCAGGACCTAAATATTCTGTAGTACAAAATCAACTCAACCTGTCTGGATAGATCATTTAAATCCAAACACAGGGAACCTAGAATAGGAATGAGGGTCTTTCAAAGTCCCTTAAGGGATGGGAGAATAAAATAGGGAACTATTAAACCTTACCATCAGGGAATCTCTTGATACTGTGTCAAACTTTAGGGACACCCAAATCAACAGGCCATGCCCTCGATCATGAGGCTTACTCTTGTGAAGCTTATGTAGGTGGTGGAGAAGCTTAGACTACCTATAGGCATGCCTAAGAGTCATTTCTGGAGGACCTCTATTGTTGCTCAGATGTGGCCTCAGTCTCTCTAAGCCCAACTCTGCAAGTGAAATCATTGCCCTCCCCTCTATGTGGGACATGACATCCAGGGGTGAAAGTCTCCCTGATGACATAGAAGATGACTCCCAGGGATGAATCCAGACCTGGCACCATGGAATCAACAATTCCATCCTCACTAAATGGAGGAAAAGAAGTGTTAATAAAGTATCAGTGCCAGATAGAGCTCAAATAGAGTCGAGAGGCTACTCTGGAGGTTCCTTTTACTCACGCTTCAGTTAGACACTACTACCTATCATAACCTGCCAACCCCCAACCAGGACCATTCCAGCCAATCCTAAAGAATACCTATGGCAATATATAAGATTCCACAAGGGTTCCAGGCATTGGAGTAACTTTCCAGAAACATACAACCTCCAGATGGGTCCCTGGTCCAGATAAGTCCTGAAACCTAGCCCAACCTCTCCAGAACATCAGGTAGCTCCATCTCCCTACCCCATATTAGTAACAGACCCTTCCAACATGAAAAAGTTTGAATGGCTATAGCCCAAATACCCCTAAAGAGAGGGATAGAAAGATCAGGTGATGGTGGAGTTATACAGAGAAGATAGGATTTGACAAATGAATGCTGAATCATTAAACTGATAACTCTTTTAGTCCCCAGTATCTTAGAGCAGCTAGAAGTAACAACCTAAAATTGTGGAATTTGTAACCCATGCCAAACTCTGGAATATGTTCTACAACTAATTGAGGTGCTGCACTTTGAAATTTATTGTTTCGTATATATGTTATTTTTCACAGAAAAAGAAAAAAAAAAGTTGATTGTGATGATAAAAAATATTTATGCCTTCTAACCTCCTATATTCTGGACAGCTATAAGGAAAAATCTGAGAGGATGGTATGATAGCCCATGACAAAGTCTGGGATCTGTCCTGTAACTACTTGTTCATGAATGTTTTGAAAACTATTGCTTTTTTTTCCCCCTTTACTTTGTATATATATTATATTATATTTTTTAAAAAGTTAAAAAAAAAAAAAAAGAATGAGGGTCTTTAATCCGGTATAGCTTAATGTAGTGCCTGGATAAATCCCAGAGTATATTAAGCAGATAATCAAAAAGTATTGGCAAAGTCCCTTGAGGGATAGGAGAAAAATTATGGAACTATTAAACTTTACCACCAAGGAAACCCTGGATACTCTGTCAAACATTAGGGACACCCAAATCAAAAGGCCAAGCTAATGATCTTGAGGCTTGCTCTTGAGAAGCTCATATTGTAGTGGAGAAGTTTAGTGTACCTATAGGGGTGCCTAAGAGTTACTTCCAGAGAACCTCTTTTGTTGCTCAGACATAGCCTCATTCTCTCTAGGCCCAACTCTTCAAGCGAAACCACTGCCCTCCCCACTATGTGGGACATGACATCCAGGGATGAAAGTCTCCCTGCCAACATGGGAGATGACTCCCAGGGATGAGCCTGACCCTAGCACTGTGGGATCAATAATGCCATCCTAATCAAAAGGGAGAAAATAAGTGCAACAAATAAGGTATCAGTGGCTGAAAGAGTTCAAATAGAGTTGAGAGGCAACTGTAGAGGTCAAGCTTATGCTAGCTTCAGTTAGACATGGCTACCTATCATAACCTTCAAAACCATTCCTGCCAATGCTAAAGGACACCGAGGGTGTTACATAAGATTCTACAATGGTTCCATGCACTAGGGTAACTTTCCAGAAACCTACATCCTCCAGATGGGTCCCTGGACCAAATAAGTCCTAAAACCTAGAGGGGCCAGCCTCTCCAGAATATCAACTAGTTTCATCCCCCATCCCATATTATCAATAGCCCCTTAAAAAGTTTAAATGGACATAGTCTAAATGCACCTAAAGAGCGTGAGAAAGAACAAAGGTGATGGTAGAATTATACAGAGAAGATAGAGTTTAACAAATGTGTATGAATGCTGAATCATTAAATTGATATTTCTTTTAGTTTTCAGTATCTTAGAGTAGCTAGAAGTAAAAACCTGAAATTGTGGAAGCGTAACCCATACAAACTCTGAAATCTGTCCTACAACTAATTGTTGCGATGTGCTTTGAAATGCATTGCTTTCTTGTATATATGTTATTTTTCACAAAAAGGAAAAAAAAAGTCAATTGTGATGATAAATGCACAGTATATGATATTGTGAACCACTGACTGCACACTTTGGATGATTACATGGTATATGAATACATAATATATATCAATAAAAAAAAAATTTTTTTAAAGAAGCTTCCAAAACAGAAAAGTCCAGGACCAGATGGCTTCATGTATGAATTCTACAGAGCATTCCAGAAAGAATTAGTACCAATCCTACTCAAACACTTAAAAAAACCTGAAGAGGAGGGAAAGCTACCTAACCCATTCTATGAAGCCAACATCACCCTAATACCAAAGCCAGACAAAGATACTATAAGAAAAGAAAATTACAGACTAATTTCTTCAATGATTATAGATGCAAAAATCCTCAACAAAATACTTGCAAACTGGGCGGGCCATGGTGGCTCAGCAGGCAGAGTTCTCACCCACCATGCCAGAGACCCACTTCAATTCCCAGTGCCTGCCTATGCAAAAACAAACAAACAAACAAACAAAAAACTTGCAAACTGAATCCAGTAGCAAGTTAAAAGAATTCTACACCATAAGCAAGTGAGATTTGTTCTAGGTATGTGAGGTTGGTTCAACACAAGAAAATCACATAATGAATACACCACATCAATAAATCAAAACAGAAAACCACATGATCATCTTGACTAATGCAGAAAAGGCATATGACAAAATTCAACATCCTCTCTTGATGAAAACACTTCAAAGGACAGGAAAAGAAAGGTACTTCCTCAACATGGTAACAGGAATATACAAAAATCCCATAGCTAACATCATCCTCTTTGGGGAAAGACAGAAAACTTTCCCTTTAAGATCAGGAGCAAGGCAAGGATGCCCACTGTCATCACTGTTGTTTAATATTGTGCTGGAAGTTCTAGCCACAGCAATTTGACAAGAAAAAGAAATAAAAGTCATCCAAATTGGAAAGGAAGAAGTAAAACTCTCACTGTTTGCAAATGACATGATACTATACATTGAAAATACAAAAAAATCTGCAGCAAAGCTACCAGAGCTAAAAAATAAATATAAAAGTGGCAGGGTATAATATCAACACCCAAAAATGAGTAGTGTTTCTATGCACTAGTAATGAGCAATCTGAGAAGGAAATCAAGAAAAAAATTCCATTTACAATAGCAATCTGAAGAATAAAAGATTTAAGAATAAATTTAAATAAGGACACAAAAGACTTATACACAGAAAACTATAAGAAATTTGCCAAAAGAAATCATGGAAGACCTAAATAATTCGAATGATATACCGTGTTCATAGACTGGAGGACTAAATAAACTAGTTAAGACGTCAGTTCTACTCAAATTGATTTATAGATTCAATGCAATATCAATTAAAACCCCAACTGACTTTGCAGAAATAGAAAAAAAAAACAATAACCAAATTTATTTTGAAGGGCAGGGTGGCTCCAAATAGCTAAAAATATCTTGAGAAAGAAAAATGAAATGGGAGGTCTTACGCTGCCTGACTCTAAAGCATATTACACCTATGGATAAGTTAACAAAGATACCCATTCGAGGTGGTTAAGATTTTCATATGCTGGGCGGCCCACAGAGGCTCAGCAGGCAGAGTTCTCGCCTGCCATGCTGGAGACCTGGGTTTGATTCCTGGTGCCTGCCCATGCAAAAAAAAAAAAAAAAAATTCACATGTTAATTGTAAAAATATTTGTATCTTCACATTTTCCTGAAATAAGGAAAATATTTAGTAACATGAGTCATTACTACAGCAATACAGGTATTTGTAAGAACTTCCTAATTGATATTTTGAGAACGTTCAGGGTTTGTTTTGTTTGTTTTTGTTTTCTGCATGGGTAGGCTCCAGGAATCGAACCTGGGTCTCCAGCACAGCAGGCAACTTGAGAACATTCAGTTTTGACAGCTGCTCAAATGGTATCTAAGTTAGTGTTTAATACTTAGAATTTAAGAACTTTGCTATCTGAATTTGTAGATTTTTTTTCTTTGTTGCCTTTATTTTAAATTGGTTTATGAAACCTACTGTGCAAACACAAGCTTTATAATGATTATATGGATACCTTATTTAAATATGCCTATGGTTAAGCAAACTAAGATGTCCATTTTTGGTGGTCCTAAAAAAAATAAAGCATATTACAAAGTACAGTGGCCAAAACAGCATGATACAGATGTCTGCACTGAAATGAAGTGATTAAAATCAGCATCACTTGTTTCGGGAGCAAAGGTGAGATAAAGATAGTGCATCCCAAGTGGTGAACCAGGCTGGAAATCATCCACAGGAAACCTTTCACAGGAAACTACCAGGACTGGGTCAGAAACTGCTTTCTAAACCTGCACTAACCCGGCCTGATGTCCTTACATCTAAGCTTGGAAGCTTCCCACGGAATAATCGAGCAGGAGCTCTGGTATCTAGAGAGAAAATGGTTTCCATGGCTTGGCTGCATATGACTCTGATTATGCATTGTGCAACATCTCCTTCTATTTCAGCGTCCATGTCAAAAAACTGAGCCAAAATGGGAAGTCTCACCCTAAGCCAAGCAACTGGACCTAAAGTTGAAGTTACCAAGCAACTAGACCTAAATCTAAATTGCTTTCCTGTTTTTGCTACTCCATTAGAAATGGAAATGTCCTCATATAGATTGTGGTGATGATACATAACTATTTGATTATACCAGAAACCACTGATGTAGAATGCAACGTACGGTGTTGTGAATTAAACTGTTTAAAAATAAACAGAAAGATACAAGTGTCGAAGAAAACGTGGCGAGAGAGAGAGATACCTATTCGCTGCTGGTAGGGAAGTAGAATGATGCAGACCCTCTGGAAGGCAGTGTGGTGGTTCCACAGGAGGCTAAGTATAGGTTTTCTATATGATTCTGCAACCTCATTATTAGATATATAATTGGAAGACCTCAAAGCAAGGACATAAGTGAACATTTGCACACTGGTGTTTATCGTGGCAGCATTCTCAATTTACAATGGATGGAGGTGGCATCAACTGATCAACAAAAGGGTGAACTGTGGCCTATATACATACACTGAACGGCTGCAAGAAGGAATGAAGTTACGAGGCATGCAATTAGATGAATGAACCTTGAGGACAGTATGCTGAGGGACATAAGCCAGAAATGAAAAGAAAGCTATGATAATGCCTCACTAATATGGACTAACTATAATGTGAAAACTCTGAGAATTGAATTTGAGAGCACAGATTACCAGGGCAAGGCTTACTGTAAAGGTTCCCAGATTGTAAGCTCTTACAGCAGGCACATCTATTGCTGAGTTGTAACTGTTATTTCTAAATTCTGAGATGCTGAGCTTTTTGTGTATAACCTGGTTGTGCTCTGCAACAGTGGTTATCTGTATGACACCTGAGACTCAGACCTAGAGTTCTGCTGCTATGAAGGCCAGCATTACCCTATACAACAAGTGTTTAAAAAGCTGAAAAACAGATGAGACTTCATTTAGACATACGAATGAAGCTCATCCGGTTAGGACTACAGTAAATTAGAATATAGAGTAAAGGATTATTTTTTTTTTCATCATCATGATCATTTCTTGGAACATTTGCATCTATTCAGAAAAAGAAGACAGAAAAAAATTCATACATACCATACCCCCCACCCCTTCCCCTCACCGATCACCAGCATTTCAATCTAAATTAATTTTAACATTTGTTCCCCCTATTATTCATCTTTATTCCAAATGTTTTACTTGTCTGTTGATAAGGCAGATAAAAGGAGCATCAGACACAAGGTTTTCACAATCACACAGTCACATTGTGAAAGCTGTATCATTATACAATCATCCTCAAGAAACATGGCTAGGGCGGCTGCCGTGGCTCAGCAGGCAGAGCTCTGACCTGCGGTGCTGGAGGTCTGGA
>PVIY010026266.1:0-35633 GCA_004026745.1 Myrmecophaga tridactyla
TCTGTTTCCATCCCCAACTCTAGGCATCCACTGATCTCTCTTTTCTGTTTGTATAAATTTGCTCATATAAGTGAATACATACAATATGTAGACTTTTACACTGGACTTCTTTTACTCAAGTTTAGCCACATTGTAGCATTTATCAGTATTTTATTAATTTTACCACTTTTGCTGATTCATTCACCAGTTGATGGGCATTTGGATTGTTTTTAGATATTATGATATATTGTATTCAGTTATTATAAATAAAACTGCTGTGAATTTCATGTGTGGACATGTATTTTCTTTTATCTTGGACAGATTCTTAGGAGTGAAATTGCAGGGTCTTGGTCAGTTTATGGTTAATATATTGAGAAAAGCCAAACTGCATTTTTTTCATGCCTCCTTGTGTTTTAAGTTGGCTCATAATAGAAAAAAATTTTCAATCTTTGTCTTCATATCCTTTTGAATACTTGGTATTCTCTGACTTTTGTATTAAAACCATTCTTGTGGGTGTGCAGTTGTATCACTTTATGACTTTAACCTGCATTTCTCTAATGAATAATGATGTTGAGCATTTTTCATGAGCCTATTAACCATTTATCTTTTTTTTTGGTAAAATAACTATTCAAATCATTTATCCATTATTGAATTGGATTGTTTCTTTTATTTTTGAGTTCTAAGAGTTCATTATATATTCTGGATACATACCTTTTATCAGATATATGATTTGCAATTATTTTCTCCCAGTTCATGGCTTGTGTTTCCATTTTCTCAATGGTATTGTTGAGGCATAAACATTTTCAGTTTTGAAATGTGTAATTTATCAGCTCCTCTTTTATGGATCTTGTTTTTTGTGTTGTATCTAAGAGATCACTACCATGGCCACAAATATTTTCTCATATATTTTCTATTAGATAAGTTATCTATGATCCATTTTGAGCTAATTTTTGTTCTGGTGTGAAGTAAGGATTAATTTCACTTTTTGCCTGTGAATTATCCAATTATCCAATTATTATGATAATTTTAGAAAAGCTATCCCAGCCTTGTTGAATTGCCATGGTACCTTTGTGGAAAATCGAGTGATCATAAATGTAAGCATTTACTTTGGATTCTCAGTTGTGTTCCATTGATATGCAGGCATGTTGGCACCAGTACACTACTGCCTTGATTACTGTGACTTTATGGTAAGCTTTGTAATGGTGTAGTGTAAGTCACCAATCGCTAATCTCTCTTCAAAATTGTTTTGCTTATTCTAGGTCCTTTGCATTTCATACACATTTCTAGATCAGCTTGTCTTTTTTCTTTTCTTTATAAGAAAGAGTGTTTGGATTATTTTTCTTTATTAGAGAACTTGTAGATTCACAGAACCATAATGCATAACGTTCAGGATTCCCATACACCGCCACACCAATAACACCTTGTATTGAGGTGGAATATTTGTTACAATTGAGGATAGCACATTTTTATAATTGTACTATTAATTAAATTCCATGGTTTAACTTAGAGTTCACTGTTTGCATAGCGTAGTTCCATGGATTTTTAAAAAATTTTATTCTATCACCATTATACAATCTGACATTTCGCCCTTTTAGTCATGTTCAATATATATTTCATTGCTGTTAATTACATTCACAATGTTGTGCTACCATCACCACCATCCATTACCAAAACATTTCTATTATTGCAAATAAGAACCCTGTACATTTCACGCCTCAACTTGCAATTGCTGTACCCATCCTATTTCCTGGTTACCTATAGTCTAGATTTGAACTATACGGGTTCACTTATCCTAATTGTTTCAAATAAGTAAGACCATATGATATTTGTCCTTTTATGTCTTGTTTATTTCACTCAATATTATGTCTTCAAGGTTCATCCATGTTGTCACATGTATCAGGACTTCATTCATTTTAACAGATGAATTAATAGTCCACTGTATGCATGTACCACAATTTGTTTATCCCTTTAATGGTTGACGGACACTTGGGTTGCTTCTGTCTGTTGGTACTTTTGAATAATGACACTGTGAACACTGGTATGAAAATATCTGTACACATCCCTGCTTCTAATTCGTTTGTGCTATATGCCAACTAGTGAGATTGCTGGGTCACATGGTGCTTCTATACAGAGCCTTCTGAGAAATCAGTGAACTCTTTTCCATAGCGGCTGCAGCATTTTACATCAGCAATGAATGAGTGCTCTTATTTCTCCACATCCTCTTCAACACTTGTTATTTTTTGTTTTTTAAATAGCAGCCATTCTTACGGGTGTGAAATGTATCTCATTGTGGTGTTTTTTTCCCCACATGGGCAGGCATTGGGAATTGAACCCGGGTCTCCAGCATGGCAGGTGAACACTCTGCCACTGAGCCACCATGACCCACCCTCACTGTGGTTTTGAATTGAATTTCCCTGATGGCAACTCATGTTGAGCATCTTTTCTTTTCTTTTCTTTTTCCACATGGACAGGCACTGGGAAACGAACCGGAGTCTCCGGCATGGCAGGCGAGCACTCTGCCACTGAGTCACCGTAGCCTGCCCTGAGCATCTTTTCATGTGCTTTCTGGCTATCTGTAAATCTTCTTTGGTGAGCTGTCTGTTCAAGTCTTTTACCCAGTTTTCAATTGGGTTGTTTGTCTTTTTATTGTTAAACTGAAGGACTTCTTTATATACTATGGGTATTAATCCTTTATCAAAATGAGTTTGCCAAATATTTTCTCCCATTGTGTACATTGTCATTCTACTTTCATGATAAAATCCTATGAGGAACAAAAGTTTTTAATTTTGATGATGTCTCATTTATCTATTTTTTCTTTTGTTGCTTGTGCTTTGGGTATAAAGTCTAAGAAACCATTGCCTAACACAAGGTCCTGAAGATGCTTCCCCATTTTTTTTTCTTTGCTAGGAGTTTGATAGTAACAGCTCTTAAATAAGTCTTTGATCCACTGTGAGTTGATTTTTTTGTATATGGTATGAGGAAGGGATCCTGTGTTTTTCTGTTGTTGTTGCAAATGGTGATCTAGCTTTTCCAGCACCATTTGTTAAAGAGACTATTCTTCCCCAATTGAGTGGTCTTTGCCACCTTGTCAAAAAGCAGTTGGACATAAGTATGAGGGTTGATTTCTGATCTCTCATGTCTATTTCATTGGCCTATATGTCTGGCCTTGTGCTGGCTTGTGCTGTTTTCTTTACACGGATTTTTTTAATGAGTTTTAAGATTGGCAAGTGTGAGTCCTACAACTTCATTCTTGTTTCTCATGATGGCTTTGACTGTGAAGTGTCCTTTACCCTTCAATATAATTTTGATGATTGGCTTTTCCATTTTGCAAAGAAGGCTGTTGAAATTTGACTGGGATTGTGCTGAATCTATAAATAGCACTGGATAAGATTGACTGCTCAATGATAGTTAGTCTTCCAATCCATTAACAGAATGTCCTTCCATGTCTTCTTTGATTACTTTTAGCAGTGCTTTTTAGTTTTCTCTGTACAAGTCTTACTTATTCTGTGGTAGATTTATTCCTAGATATTGGATTCTTTCAGTTGCTGTTGTGAGTGGAAATTTTTCCTTTCAGTTCTTCATTTTGTGTGTGTGTGTGTGTGTGTGTGTGTGTGTATTAATACTACTGATTTTGGAGTGTTGCTCTTGTTCCTAGCCACTTTGCTGAATTAATTTATTAGCTCTAAGAGCTTCCTTTTGGAGTTCCAAGGATATTTATATACAGAATCATATCATCTGCAAATAGAAAAAGTTTTACTTCATCCTTTCTGATTTGGACACCTTTCATTTCTTTTTCTTGCCTAATTGCTCTGGCAAGAACTTCCAATCCAATGTTGAATAACATTGGTGACTGTGGGCATCCTTGTCTTATTCCTGATCCTAGAGGGAAAGCTTTCAGTCTTTCATCACTAAGTAGGATATTAACTGTAGGTTTTTCATATATGCCCTTGATCATATTGTGGAATTTTCCTTCAATTACTAGTGTTCTAAGGGTTTTTATCAAGAGGTAGTGCTGGATATTATCAAATTCCTTTTGCATCAATTGAGATTATCATGTTATATTTTTTCTTTCATTCTCTTAATGTGGTGTATTACATTAATTAATGTGTATACATCTTTTAATATGCTGTTTGATGAGGTTGGTTAATATTTGGTTGAAGACTTTTGATTCTATATTCATAAGAGATATTGGTTTGTAGTTTTCTTTTCTTGTGTTATGTTATCCATCTTTGGAATAAGGGTGATATTGGCCTTGTACAAACAGTTAGGGAATGTTCCCTCCTCGTTTTTTGGGGAAGAATTTGGGCAGAATTGATATTAAGTCTTCTTGGAATGTTTGGTAGAATTCCCTTGTGAAGCCATCTAGTCCTGGGCTTTGCTTTGTTGAGAAGTTTTTGATGACTGTTTCAATCTATTTACTAGTAATTTGTTTGCTGAGTTCTTCTATTTCTTTTTGAGTCAATATAGGCAGATTATATGTTTCTAAAAATTTGTCCATTTCATCTAGATTATCTAATTTATTGGTATATAGTTGCTAATATTATCCTTTATAATCCCTTTTATTTCAGCAGTATAGGTAGTAATGTCCTCCTCTCCCCTTTTCATTTCTGATTTTTGTTATTTGTATCCTCTTTCTTTTTTCTTTGTCAGTCTAGCTAATGATTTGTCATTTTATTGATCTTTTCAAAAACCAACTTTTGGTTTTGCTGTTTCCATGAGAACATTCCATATATGGTGTACAATCGATGGCTCAAAATATCATCACATAGTAGTATATTTGTCACCATGATAATTTTTTAGAACATTTGTAGGAAAAGTGTCCTTTATATGTCTGTTAGATTTAGTTGGTTTAGTGTATCATTCAACTCCTGTACTTGCTTACTGATCTTCTGACTAGGTGTTCTGTATATTGAGAGTAATGTGTTAAAGTCTCCTACAATTTATATAGAAGCGTCTGTTTTCCCCTTCAAATCTGAAAGTATTTGCTTCATATATTTTGGGGCTCTGCTATTTGATTTTTGTATAATTGTTATTTCTACTTGTTGAATTGTCCCATTTATTAGTATATAAATCAATACTTAAATGCCCTTCTTTGTCCCTTGTGACTGCTTTACTTAAAGTCTCTTTTATCTGAGACTTTAAGTATAGTATTGTCATCTAGGCTCTCTTTTAGTTACTACTTGTATGGAGTATGCATTTTTTTACTTCCTTTCACATTCAACCTCCTTGTGTTTTTGAATTTAAGGTAAATCTCTTGCAGTCAAAATATAGTTGGGTCATGTATTTTGATCCATTCTACCAATCTCTGTTTACTGACTGGAGAGTTTAATCCATATACACGTAAAGTCATTAGTGATAATACAGGATGTTTTCCTGCCATTTAACCTTTGTAAGTCTTATACATTTTTTTGTCTCTCACTTCCTTTAATATCTACTTATATATTTATTTGCTTTTTTTTGGTTTTGTACCATATTTAGTAACTTCTTATGTCTATCTGAAAATATTTTTCATCTACTTTTCTTGTTTTTAGCGTGGGTTTAAAATTTAACCTCCTCAGTATATAACAATCACATTTGGTTTCATATCAACCTAGCTTCAATAGCATGTATATTTACTTTTCCTATACCAGTTTGTCTTCCCACAATTTTGTTTTGTACTTGTTACCAGTTAATTCTTTGTACATTGTATGTCCCTAACCATGGATTTATCTCTCCATTCTATGCATTTGAATTTTACCACCTTTAGGAATTGGGAAGAGGAATTACTCCCCAAACAATACAATAATACTGGCATTTATGATTACAAAAATAGTTACTTTATCATGGATCTTTATTTCTTTATGCTGCTTTGAACCACTGTCTAGTGTCTTTTCCTTTCACCTGAAGAGTTCTTTTAAGCATTTCATGTAGGGCAGGTCTCTTGGTGATTCCCTCAGCTTTTGTATATCTGAGAATATTTTAATCTCACCCTCATTTTTGTTTCTTTTTATTTTTGAAAGGGACTCTTGCTGATATAACATTCTTGGCTGGCAGTTGTTTTCTTACAGCACTTTAAGTATTTCAACCACTGTCATCTTGCCTCCATAGGAAATTGGCACTCAATCTAATTGGGATTCTCTATAGGTGACACATTGCTTTTCTATTGCAGCTTTCAGAACCCTCTCCTTATCCTTCACATTTGAGAGTGTAAGCAGTATAGTATGGGTTGTATTTTTCTTCAGTTGATCCAGTTTGGTGTTCTCTGGGCTCCTAGAATATGCATGTTTGCATCTTTTGCTAAGTTTTGGAAGTCCTCTGACAGTATTTTAAAGAAATATTCTACCCCCTTTCTCTTTCTTTTCCCTCTGGGTCTCTCATAATGCTGTTATTGGTGTGCTCGATGGTGTCCCATAGTTGTCTTAGGCTAATCACTTTTAGTATTTCTTTTTTCTTTCTGTTCCTCAACCTGACTCATTTCAAGTGTCTTATCTTCAGTTTCACTAATTCTTTCCTCTGCCAGCTTCAGTCTGTTCCTGAAACTCTCCTTCATTTCAGTTATTGTGGTCTTCAACTCCAGCAGTTCTATTTGGTTCCTTTTTAAAATTTCTATCTCTCTTCTTAGAATCTTATATTGCTCATTCACTGTTTCCTGATTAACTTTTGTTCTTTCTCTGCACTTCTCCTTCAGCATTTTTAAGATCTTTTTTAAAAAGCCTTTTTGATATGTCCACATGGTCATCTTCTTCATTGCTGTTTTCTGTATTTTTATCCTCTTCCCTTGGATGGTTCATCATTTTCTGTTTTTTTGTTTGTCTTATACTATTTTCTTGCATACTGTACATTTTAATATTTTAAATATTAACTTTGGGATTTATTCCCTGAAATGTTTGTTACTTGGTTTTTTAATCATCTGGAGATGACAGAGAGATTTTATTGAGCTTCAGCCTTTCCATCAGCAATGTCTAACCAAGTCAATCACAGTGTGCAAGATTTTCCCTGTCTCTCTGAGCTTCCTGCTTGTCCTGGGCTTTTGTTCTTAGTTGTTTTGACATTTCCCTGATGACAGTAGGTGTTATTGTCCCCTCTGTTTCCCAGGAGACAGACTCCCATCTCCTGGATGTTTGAACCAACAGGCATTTGTTCCAAACAATCTACCTCTTTAATTTCATTGTCTCAAGCTCCTTTTACCTGGAAGGCACATTCTGGAAATAGGGTCCCCCTCATAGGACTTTCCCAAGTCAGATTTCTCAGTCAAGACAGGGCCAGGTGCCCATGAAGTGTTGCAGACCCCCTCCTGGGGAGGGGGTCAGGAAGGGAAGGGCACCTGTGATGGTGAGATTCATGTGTCAACTTGGCCTGCTGGTCTCCAACCCTGTGTCATAATCTTGTCTGCAGGGATCTTGATTATTTTTCCCTCCCAGAAGACTTCTCACTGGTCCATTAAATTGATGATATCATATTGATTGGACCTAGTGAGGAAGAAGTAGCAAGTACTGTAGACTTATTGGTAATGCAGTTGTATGTCAGAAGATGGGAGATAAATCCAACAAAAATATGGGGGCCTTCCACCTCAGTGAAATTTCTAGGCATCCAGTGGTGTGGGTAATGTCAAGATATCCCTTCTAAGTTGAAGGATAAATTGCTGCAACTGGCCCTTCATATGACCAAAAAAGAGGCACAACACTTAGTTGGTCTCTTTGGATTTTGGCGACAGCATATTCCTCATTTGGGTGTGCTACTCTGGCCCATTTATTGAGTGACCAGAAAAGCAGCTAATTTTGAGTGGGGACCTGAACCAGAGGAGGTTCTGCGACAAGTTCAGGCTGATGTACAAGCTGTTCTGCCACTTAGACCATATGATCCAGCAGATCCAATGCTGGTGAAAGTGCCAATTGCAAATAGAGATGCATCTGGAGACTTTGGCAGGCCTCTATAGGAGAATCACGACCCTTAGGATTTTGGAACAAAGCCTTACCATCTGCTGCAGATAACTACTCTCCTTTTGAGAAAAAGCTTTTGGCCTGCTACTGGGCCTTAGTAGAGACTGAACTCTTAACCATGGGCCACCAAGTTACCATGAGACCTGAGTTGCTTATTATGAGCTGGGTGTTATCTGATCCACCAAGCCATAAAGTTGGGTGTGCACAGCAGCACCCCATCATAAAATGGAAATGGTATATACGAGATAGGGCCAGAGCAGGTCCTGAAGGCACAAGTAAGTTACATGAGCAAGTAGCCCAAATGTCCATGGTCTGCACTCCTGGCACATTACCTTCTTTTTCCCAGACCAGTGATATGGCATCTTAGGGAGTTCCTTACAGTAAGTTGACTGAAGAAGAGAAAACTTGGGCCTGGTTCTGCACAATATGTGGGTGGGCATGTGGAGCATGGGGGTTGTTGGTATTGGTGTGGGGTATGGGGCACAGAGGTTGGGGCACAGTGAGGGCAGGGCATGGGTGTGTCTTTGCACAGGGGGCAGGGTCCACGAAGGCTGGGATGCAGATGCATGAGTGTGTAGGGCCTGGGTAGAGGTTGCGAGGTTGCAGGACGTTGGTCAGAGGCAGGTGATGTTCAGGTGAGTGGGGTCCTGGCATGGGTGTGCAGGTGCAGGGGTAAACATGTGTGCAGGGCAGGGGCTATGTAGTGCAGATATGCACGTGAGCATCTGCTAGATGTGAGAGCAGGACACTTGTGCCAGGGGTGAGACAAAGGTGTGCACATGTGTGAAGCGGGGGGGGGTGGGGAGCAGGGATGAAGACGTTGATGCACAGATGTGTGGGTGCCTGGCAGGGAGGATGTGTCTGCACACATTCGCGGGTCTGGGGATCAGGGCTCTGGTGTACGGAACACCCACAGCCAGGATGTGTAGGTGACTGCCTGCAGGGTGCAGGGAGGGGCAGATGGGGGTTGAGGAACTGGACGCAGTCTCAGAGAGGTGGGGCCAGATTGTGCACTTGCATGGGAGAGGTAGGTCAGGCTGGGTCACGTGTGTGTGCCTACACGGAGCTGGGGTGTGAGGCAAGGGCGCGTGGGGTGGGGTTGGCACTGAGCACTTGGAGCGCTGTGATGGGGGTGGGTGATGGGGTTCAGGTGCATGATGTGTTTAGGGGGTCGTGGTCGCCAGGCAGGGGCAGTGCGCATTAGGGTAGCATGTTGAAGGAACGCAACTTGGCTTACTTCCTTGTACCCCTCTCCCTGTCTGTGCACTCCTGAGGGCTCTGGGGTTCCGTTTGGAAAGGGGTGTGTTAGGCTGTTTGCCTAGCTGGAAGGTCTCTGGTTCTCTGAATCTCAATTCTTCAGCTTTTTCAACCAGGGCCCCCCTATGTGGTGTAGAAGACCCTCCCAGGTCACTTACACCCTGGAATCGCTGTCCCAATCACCTTCCGTCCCTTCTCTAGCTGTTCCTTGGAGCATGGGGGAAATCCCTGTTTTCATTTATTTTTTTGGCATGGGCAGGCACCGGGAATCGAATCGTCTATGGCATGGCAGACGAGAACTCTGCCACTGAGCCATCATTGCCCGCCCCCTGCTTTCATTTTTGATCATTTGCTAGACCTTCTAACAACCTGGCTTATACTTTGATATGTATAGTCTCCTAATTTTTATTTTATTTTATTTTTACACACCCTGTAATGCTTATCTTTCTCTATGTTTTGGTATTGTTATCTTTTGGTTTTGTGTGCTTTAACTAATTGTTCTTTTTGACTGATCTCTAATTTTGATTTTCTCATGTTATATTTTTTGGATAAAATCTCATCACCCAGGTTCACTGAACTACTGATTTCATAACCTATTCCCATCTGTGTTATGACTTGAAAAGAAAATGGTAGTGATAGAGTAAAAAAAGATATAACAGTTTGTTTAAGGATCTTCTGTTTAAAAATATAGAAAAGAGACAAAACATACGAGGGCTTTTTAGACAATGGTTAAAACGAATATTTCTTGTGCTCGATGGTGTCCACATTACTGATGTAGAATATCCCATTATCTCAATGATGCCACATAAATAGGCACTAAGCATAGGACATGGTCTCTTCCTTCATAAGGAGTGTACAGTTCCTAATATAAATCCTCAAATTGGGCTTATTATTTTTTTGGAAATAGTAAGAGTAGATTATATAAACATAAACAGTGTATTTCTCTTTATATGTTGCTATAGATATTAAAGTACGGGTAGTAAGAGGCACTTTAATCAAGATAACTAATAAAGACATTTTAAGCACTGTTTGGAGGGATGGGGCTAATTGATGTAAAACTGTTATATTGCTTCTTATATTAAATTTGTCTTCACTCTCAGTTGTTCTGGACTCTTTAGGAACAGATATCCTATATTATTCCGATAGATGAGAAACCTTACACTGTGCACCTTAAGCAGAGGTAATTTTATTTCTTCTTTAGTTATGAATCCAGTTTTATTTCTAGGAATTTTTAAACCTATATAAAATGGAGTGAAGAAAAATAGTAAGTATAATTATTATTAAAATTTTGGTTGTCACAGATGGACATATAATTTCTTATGAATTTAATTCAATTTTTATTCTAATGCCATAAGCAGTCTTTTGGGAGTAGGGGGTTAAAAGCAGACAAAATAGGGACTCACCTCCTGGAGACTAATGTATATGAGTGTAAGTTGGCAGGGCTGGCAGGATCCATACAATCAGGAGAGGATGTTACAATAGAAAGTAAATCTGTACTTGATAGTATCAGTTGTGGTTTGGTCAGAGAGGAAGGACCACCATAAGGGATGTGGAATAAAGAATTTAATATAGAAATTACACTTACATTGTTATAGGTACCAGTGAATAGTCTAGGAGGGCTGTTGCACTCTAAATTCCTGAGGCATCCATGGCATAAAATGAATTAACTTACTTCTATGCATCTAGACAAGTACTAGCTATGTAGCAGCCTTCAGAGAATTGAGAAGATAATTGAAATAATTTTTGATAAGATTTAACTCCCTATCAAAGTGAAATGGAACCCCAACAGAGAAAGAATGGTTTGGAAGTAATTAGTAGTTTTCAAGAGGACAGTTTCAGTTGAATTTTGGACTACAGAGTATTAGGGAGAGGTGGGGGTGCATTACAACTGCCCCACAGAAATAAAAATGATTATAAGAGAATAATACTAACAATTGTATGCTCACAAATGAGAAGACCCAAATGACATGGACAATTTCCTAGAGACACAAAAAGCAACTGCACTGACTTAAGAAGAAATAGTAAATCTCAACAGATCATTAACTAATAGATTGAGTCACTAATCCAAAACCTCCTAAGAAAGAAAAGCTCAGGACCACATAGCTTCACTGGTGAATTTAACCAAACATTCAAAGAAGAACTAACACCAATCCTGTTCAAAATATTCTGAAAATCCAAAGAGCAGGGAACACTTCCTAACTCATTTTATGAGGCCAATTTTATCCTAATACCAAAGCCAGATAATGATATTACAGTAAAAAAAAATGCAGACCATATCTCTTATGAATATAGTTGCAAAAATCCTCAACTAGTTACTAGCAAACTGAATCCGACAGCATATTAAAATAATTTTACACCATGATCAAGTGGAATTTATCCCAGGAATGTAAGCATGGTTCAACATAAGAAAATCAATGAATATTATATGTCAGCTTAATAAAACAAGGAAAAACTACATGATCATCTTAATTGAGGCAGAAAAATAATTTTAGAAAAAAACACACACAAAAAAACAGCACCTCTTTTTGGTTGAAACACTCAGAAAACTAAGATTAGAAGGAAACTTTCTTAACATGATACTGGGCATATATGAAAAGCCCACAGCTAACACCATACACAATAGTGTAGGACTGCAAGCTTTCCCCTAAGTTCAGGAACAAGACAAGTATGCCCACTTTTGCCACAGTTATTTAACATCATAATGGAACAGTTAGGCATGAACACACACACAAAGAAATGAAAGGCATTCAAATTTGAAAGGAAGAAGGGAAACTTTCTCTATTTGATACTATATGTATAATATCCTGAAAAAAAATCTGCAACAAATCTACTAGAGCTAGTAAACAAATTTAGGATGATAGGGTGTACAATATCAAATGCAAAAAGAGATGGTGTTTCTATATACTAGTAATTAACAATCTGAAAGTGAAATCAAGAAAAATATCCTATCTACGACAGCAACTAAAAGAATCAAACGTCTAGGAATATATTTAACATGGTATGTAAAGGACTTGTACACAGAAAAGTACAAAACCTTTATGGAAGAAATAAGATCTAAATCAATGTAACTCATTCTACGTCCAGGGATTGGAACACTAGATATCATTTCTATCCAAAGTAATTTTAGATTTAATGCAATTCCCAATCAAAGTTATAACAGCCTTCTCTGCAAAAATGAGAAAGCCAGTCATCAAATTCTGATGGATGGATAAGGGGCCCTGAATAGCTATGACCAACTGGAAAAAAGAACAAAGTTGGAGTCCTCATGCTTTCTGATTTTAAAACTTATTACAAAAGTATGATAATCAAAACAGCATGATAAGGGCACAAGGACAGGCATGTAGACCATGGAATCAAATGGAGGGGTTAGAAATAAAACCTTTATGGGTACTGATTTTTGATTATTGCCTTAAGTCTACTCAGTGAGGAAAGAATAGTCTTTCAACAGATGGTGCAGGGAAAACTGGAGATCCATATACAGAAGAATGAATGTAGACCTCTACCTCACATCATATTCAAAGATCAATAAAAATATGGATCAAAGATTTAAACATTAGAACCAAAACTATAGAACTACTAGAAGAGATCACAGGGGAACATCTTCGGGACCTTGTATTAGGCAATGGTTTCTTAGGCATTACACCAAAAGCACAGGTAACAAAAGAAAAAAAATAGATAAATGGGACATCATCAAAACTAAAAAAGCATTGTGCCTCAAAGGCCATTATCAAGAAAGTGGATAGACAGCCTACAGAATGGGAGAAAATATTTTGAAACCATATTTCTGATAAGGGTTTAATATCCTCAATACATAGAAAATCCTTACTACTCCCCAACACAAAGACAGCAACATAATTTAAAAAATGGGCAAAGGATTTGAATAGATATTTCCACAAAGAAGAAATACAAATGGCCAATATGTACATGAAAAGATGCTCAATATTATTAGCCATTAGGGAAATGCAAACAAAAACCACAATAAGATGCCATTTCATACCCATTGGAATGAAAACTTTTTAAAAAATGGGAAATAATAGGGTTAGAGAGGATGGTATAATAGGAACATTCATTCATTATTATTGGGAACATAAGGTGGTGCAGTCACTGTGGAAAATAACTTGGTAGTTCCTCAAAATGTTAAGTATTGAATTACCATGGGATCCGGCAATCCCACTTCTAGATATCCATCCAAAAGAATTGGAAGCATGAGCTCTAACAGATATTGCACACCAGTGTTCACAGCATCATTATTCAGAATTAGCAGAAGTTATAAGCAGCACAAGTATCACTGTTTCAGTTTGCTAAAGCTGACAAAATGCAATATACCAGAAATGGACTGGATTTTAACAATAGGGATTTATTAGCTTACAAGTTTACAGTTCTAAGGCCATGAAAATGTCCAAATTAAGGCACCAGCAGGACTATACCTTCTCTGAAAACTGGTTATTGGCAAGCTTGGGCTTCTTTGTCAGATAGCAAGGCACATTATGATAGGAAAATTATTGTATTTAAGTAAGTAAAAATAGAATTTTGAATAAACATTACATATGTCAAAAGAAAATACTACTTTAGTGTCAAGGTTGGGGAAACTTTTTTCTGTAAAGGGCCAGATTGTAAATATTTCAGGCTTTGAAGGCCTACTGTCTCTTTCAAAACTACTCAGCTCTGCTATTGTAGTATAAAAGCAGCCACAAACAATATGTAAGCAGATGGGTGTGGCTTTATTCCACTAAAATTTTATTTACAAAACAAATGACAGGCTGGATTTGACCTCTGGGTATTAAGTGTGCTGACAACTGCTTTATATGTTTCAAAAATGATACCTTTTTACTTTTTTTTTCAGATTTTTTTTATCAGATAATTTTAGGGTTTATTTGTATAATGAAGGATCTGTGAATTCACGTTCTTCAGATGTCCAGGTAAGATTTAAGTTCTATTTTACAGATTTTTTTTTAGACCATGTTTACATTGAATAAAGCTTTTCTAAAACAGAAGGCTCTAGAATTCACTAGAAATATAGTTAATGTATCCATTTTTTGCTTCATTTTCTCCATGACTATGCTTTCCTGAAGTCTTGATAAACTAAAGGCAAAATAGTTTGATTTGGCACCTTCCACGCTGCTTAGATTGCAAACATTATTTATTTAAAAATTTTTTGAAAAGTGAATAAAGAATAAGAAAAGTAAACAAATATTATTGGACACCAAATTGCAGATCACAAACCTTTCTCTCTTTTTTTTTCACCCCATCCCAGCCATCAGTAAATCTTATTGCCCAATCCTTTAAAATGTATATCTGTAATCTACTCTCTTACTTCTGCCTCTGTCCACTGATACTAGATATAAGCATCATATCTAGTATGGTTATTTCTGAACTTGGGACCCAGAATAAAAAGCAATCATCTCAGGATATCAGATAGCTGGGAAAGAATTGTTTAGACTTGGAATTACACCAAACTCCCCATCAAAGGGGACCTGGTTTCTAGAAAAGCTGGCGCAAAGGATGATAGCTGCATGGAGGGGGTAGGTACTAGAGGGCGGAACCGAATCGGAATTGAAAAGGTCAGCTTAAACTTTAAATTTGGCCAAACCAGATTTTGTAAAACTGGGGATCTAAATTGATGTACTGGAATATAAATTTGTCTTTGGAATCAGGACGGAATATAGTAATCCCAAGTAATAATTGTAAAATACAGTGGTTAATATAGTAAAAGTGGTCATTGTGAGATGATTTTTTTTTCTGAGTGTTCTTTTACATATGTACACATTTCTGTGTAGCCTATGACAAATATTCAGTCTAGGATAGAAGTAGGACATCTATATTATAGAAAGTTTTGTCAATTTCTCAGTAACTGCCTTATTATTATTATTTTTTTCCTAGTCTCATTGCTACTACCAAGGACACATTGAAGGAAACCCACATTCTGTCGTCACACTCAGCACATGCTCTGGACTGAGGTGACTCATTTTCCATCATTTATTGTAGAACATCATAGTTACGATATTTGATCACATTGAATTTATTATGTTTATGTTAAGTGTGAACTTGTAGACGGGTTCCCATGTAGAAAACGGTCAATGATATTATCCTTGGAGCCTATTTCCTCTTCTCTTCTCTCTCCCCACTTTCCTCATTGGCTAGGCAAGTTTCTTCCTGAAGGAAATGATTTTCAGAGCATGGAAGCAAATTGTGTATAAATAAATAATGATTAATATAATACTTTTATTTTTCTATTTTTATCATCATCAACTCTGTAGAAGTTGTTGAGTTCCCTCTACTTTGCTTAGAGAGTTTTTCATTCTGTCAGAAAATTCTCCCTCCTCATTTTGTAGTGTAGGTTCTTTGTTTTCATGGATGAGTGTTCTTCAGGGTTTTTTTGTTTGTTTGTTTTTACATGGAATGCTGAAATTTGTTTTTCTGGGAATAGTCACTCAAATTGTCCCTGTATTCAGTGAAGAACAGATAATAGATATAGAAGTCATTTACTCTTTAAAATTTTGCTTTTAATTTTTTGTTCAGACTATGTGCATAAGCACAATTGATAAATACTTTTACATAATTACAGCTAAATTTTATTTTGACAGATTAAATTGTTCATTGTATATTTTTTATTATAAGCAATATAATCACTTTCAAATATATTGGAAATCATAGAGAAATTGATCAAGAATTGTGTTTACTAGGGCTTTCCTTAAGTCACTGACTTTGTGAACAGAATATTTGATCACTGTAATGCTATATACTTATATATTATATTAGCAATTGCTCATATGATTTCCGTGACTTTTATAATTTAAAAAAATGAAATGGAAATTTCATTTTGTGAATTGTGCACATCTTGTGTCTCTTCAGAATTATTTCCAAAACTTAAAAAGTTTGGGTCAAAATACTGATCTTAAAAATATTTTGCATATTTTTTTCTTTTGGATCCTTTAAGAGTTTCATAATAAAGATTTGATTAAAAGAACTTAAAATTTTATCCTAAATATTTCAGAGGAATACTTCAGTTTGAAAATGTTTCTTATGGAATTGAGCCTCTGGAATCTGCAGTCGAATTTCAGCATCTTCTTTATAAATTAAGGAATGAAAACAATGAATTTGCAATTTTTACTGAAAATAGTAGAAGTGTAGAAACAGACGTACCAATGGACTCTAACATTTTTATAAGTGAAAAAGTGAGTTGTGTATATTTTATTGTCTTTAAAGAAGTTATTGCTTCTCCTTAATATATTCTTAAAAATAAATTAATTAGCCTATTGTATCACTGTAGCAAATATCCTTTCTTTATACCAATCTATCATTTACTTTTTATGACCTGTTTTATTTTCATTTTTATTCTGTTATATTATTATTACTTTTTAACAATTACCCAGTGTATATTCAATGTAAACATAGAAACACCCCATTACTGCTTTTCTCTCTATATATGCCTGGAAGTTATTAAATAAAGCCAATATTTACAAAGGTTGCACCTAAGACTAAGGACAGAATTAATTAAATTATAGATATAATTAAGATATCGTAAGCATGATTGCCATGTATGGGCATGCTATGACATGCGACCAGGAATGTTATATGTCACGTTTGGATTGAAGTCTAAAGGGGTGGGGTGTCAATTCCCTTTCTTGCTGGCTAGAGTGTAGACATGTTGATAATAAGACATCATGGTCCACAAGAATGAGGATAATAACATAAAGGTAGAAGAATAAGATAGAATAAGTCTGTGCGTCCAATTGCCAATTTACCCTAAATAATATAGGGCTTAAATGGACTGTGAAATTTACATGCAGCACCAAAGTATTCAGGGCAATCACATATATGTATATAAGTTAAAATGAGTATTTGTTAACTAAATGCTAACAATTTTGTTTGCTTTCCAAGAATTTAGGAAGATAATTTACAGGGGCTTAGTTTACCCAGCATATGTACAATACTGATGCTCTGCCCAGATCCCTTTAAATCCTCCCTTTTGCAAAAATGATAGAGCTTTATTTGCAAACACTCACCAAGTGTGTAATACCTGTTAATAACAAATTGGTGTATACAATATGAAGTCATTCGTACTCATAACAACTCTAAGGTAAAGGCACTGAGCTTACCTCTACTTCAAAACAGAGGAAACTAGGTCACAGAAGGGTTCAGTAACAAGGACAAAAGAGCTGTGACACTGGAAATTAGAACCTCTGGTGTCTCTCACCAGCTCTGACTCCTAGTCCTTAGGTTGTTCCTTGTTAACCATTACTGATACCCAAGTGCATGTGTGTCCTTGAGAAAGGGGCATGATCTTCTGGGAAATCAGTAGGGAAGTTCTGGCTTCCCATGGATTCTACTACGTCTGTCTGGACAAATTTTGGAGGGGAGGGGGAAGTGAGCAGTTCTACTCAAAATTAAATCTCTGATTTTTTTTTGTTTCTATAAAAAAGCATTTCTCACTTTTTGAAATAAGATTTTTTTGACGTGTAGAATTCTAGGTTGACAGTTTTTTCTTTCAGCACTTTCAAGATGTCACACCATTGTCTATTGGTTTATGTGATTTCTGAAGAGAATTCTGCTATAATTCTTAACTTTGTTTCTCTGTATGTAATGTAATTTTTCACTGTCTGCCTTCAAGATTTTCTCTGTTTGATTTTTAACAGTATGAATATGCTGTTTAGGCATTGTTCTGTTTGATTTTAGTACTTATCATACTCGGTACTCGCTTGGTTGATGTCTTTTATTATTTTGAAAAATTTTCAGCCATTATCTCTTCACCTATTTCCTTTGCCCTGTTCCCTCTCTCTGTACTTCTTGAAAGTGAGTGACATGTATCTTAGGCCATTTGATGTTGTACCACAACTTTTGGATACTCTCATCTGTTTCTCTTGGTGTGTCAGTTTGGATAATGTCTATTGTCAACTTTAAGTTCACTGATTCTTTCTTCAGCTGTGTCAGCTTACTCTTCAGACCCTTGCAGGCATTCTTTATCTCTGTTGTCATGTTCATTTGTTTTTATTTGTTGCATTTACATTTGATTATTTCTTATAGTTTTAATCCTTCTGCTCCAGTTTTCCATCTGTTGATGCCCAATATCAATTTTTTCTGTTAGAAGTTTTAACATATTAATCATTTTTATTTTAAATTCTCTGAAATTTCCAACATCTGGGTTATATTTTAAGTCTAGTTTTGTTGAAAGTCTTTGCTTCCAACCTCATGTGATCATTGGGGATTATGTTTCTTGCAGGCTGTTGGACTGAAGGTTCAGTTTCTTGCTGGCTGCTGGCCAGATGGTGGTCTGTTTCCTTCCATGTGAAGCTCTCCATTTGGCAGCTTATTTCATTAAAACCAGCAAGGGTAACAGTCAACAGAAAGAGTCTTCTAGCAAGATAGAAGTTACAATGTCATATAACATAATCATGGAAGTGACCTCCTGTCACCTTTGCTGTTTTCTTGGTTGGAAACAAGTCATGGATCCTGTCCACACTCAAGAGGGGAGGGGCTTACACAAGGGCATGGATACCAGTAAGCAAGAGTAGTTGTAGGACAGGTCTTTGAATCAGTCTGCTACAAAATGATCTATAAAACCTGTAGCAAACTTTATATTTAATGATAAAAAGTTGTATACTTACCTTTTGATTTAGAAACAAAACAAGAGTGGTTTCTATTCAGTATTGTACTGTATCCAGGAAAGAAAAATAAATGAAAATTTAAGGAAGAAATAAAAAATTTTTATTATCAGATGATCTGATTATACAGACTGTAAATCTAAGAGTCTAAAAAGGTAAATTATTGGAATTAATAGAATTTAATAAGGTGGATGGAAAGAAAAAATATATGAAATTGTTTATTTCAGCAACAATAGGTAGAAAATGAAAGTTAAGATGATGTAGTTTTGGGCAGGCCACGGTGGCTCAGCGGGCAGGAATGCTTGCCTGTGATGCCAGAGGACCCGGGTTCGATTCCTGGTGCCTGCCCATGTAAAAAAAAAAAAAAAGTGATGTAATTTTAATTTTTTAAAACAAATGTATATAGAGTTTTATAAAGATTTTTAAATTAATTTACTAAAACAGATTCTTTAAAAGATACATTTTTAGCATTAAAATGATAAGTAATGAGGAATAATTCGAACAAAAGAGGTATAAGAACTCTGTAGGGCAAACTGAGATGTATATTTAATGCTATCCCAATAAAAATCTCATTTTGATGGCGGTGGGGGGATCCTCATCATCTAATTCTAAAATTTTTAGGGAACTTAGGGGGCCAATATGAACAATAAAATGAAGAGCAACGTGGGAGGACTTGTTCTCTAAGTCATTAAGACTTTGTATAAAGCTGTTGGGATATAATAGGGTAGTATTGAGCAGAGATAGAAAAATAGACCAATGGATCAGAATACAGTGTCCAAACAGTGTACATACCTACATGGATACTTGAATTATGAAAAAGATAGCTTTGCAAAGTCGTGAATAGGGACAAATCCTCCTATAATGATTCCTATGGGAAAAAAAATGAAATTGGCCCCCTAGCTCAAACATACATAAAAGTCAAAAAAGCTTTTAAAATATAAGATAATATGTTCATAACTTTAAAAAAAATGGAAATACTTTTTATAATAGAAAATGGAAATAAATTTAACTACATGAACTTTAAAAACATCTTACTTCCTTTTTTATCAACTTCAAATTTATTTTAATGATCTGTACAGGAGAACAAATTACAATTAAAACAGAATTGTTATGTTAATTCCATATAACTTAAAATCATGCAATATTGCATGGTAAAAGCAACAACTTCATTCGTATACAAAAAAAGTATTATTTTGAGAGTTGTGATGATAATACCTTGAAATTTTTCACATAAGCTTTTAAAAAAATATATATATATATATATATTTTTTTTACATGGGCAGGCACCGGGAATCGAACCCGGGTCCTCAGGCATGGCAGGTGAGAACTCTGCCTGCTGAGCCATCGTGGCCCACATAAGCTTTTTACAAAGAATATTTTATAAAAATGTAAAGACCTTATTAATCAATTAATGCATTTTTAGGAAACATAATAAACATTATTAGTAAAGTGAGGTTACAAGCAATTGATTATAAATTACACCAGGTACGGGTTGAATATATTCTCATGAAATAAAGGTTTAAGAAAATAGTTTTGAAAAGACTTAGTATTTAAGCTATGCATCAATTTTGTCAAATTGGATTATATAAATCAATAATCAAGTTTATTCAGTTAAAATATACCTATCCTTTCTTATAGTCATTTTATAATAAGTTCTTATATATAGTGTTTATATACAAATGAAGAAAATTCAATGTAAAAAATATACTGCCAATTCACTTATGTTTGAAAGGGTTTTTTATGTAGACATAAAATTGAATTGATGAAACCGTCCAATTTAAATTACATTCAACCAGCAAAAATAATTAAACTGAGTATTTTTGTAAACAATAGAGAAAAACAATTAAAAAAAAATTTCAGCACTGGGTAACGATCTGCTTCTCAGTTTAAAAGCTACAATAAAGCTCAATATTTAATCAAATAAAAACACACTAAACTTAGCATAAACAAAGTGAATGTTTTTTAAAGGGCATGATTTCCACCTCATCCACTTGTAATATTATCCAATTCTAGTTCATCAGCAAGAAAATAAAATGTCCTTGTGTATAAAAATACTAAGAAATGTTACTGAAAAGAAAAGACTATTTGGTAGAAATAACTACAAAAATAATAAGTTTAAACCTTTGTAAAGCTTTAATGCAAGAACATCACAGTACACTTTCTTTCCATAAATCTCAAAGCATGATCAATACCAATAGCCTTTCAAGTACTTGAAAAATAGATGCCGCGAAGTGTCTCTTCAGAAATTAAGCAAGAAGAATGATCATGCAGGTGCTAATCTGATGACATTTGGGGTCACTGTATCTGTGTGGGGTTGATATCTCTGGCTCCACTGGCAGCATGTGTAGGCAAGGAGTGACTCTGAAATGCAGAGGTAGGACAACTAGTCATGTCAATGTTTTCATCTCCACCAGTGTCTGAATCTGGTGTTGTAACTTCACTTTCCTGAAGCCCCAGGATCTCACAAACTGCTTGTGGCAATTCCTTGCATTTTACCATCTGTAGAGATATTGCTTCTGCCTTCCATAGTACGTCTTCCACATACACTTTCACGGACAATTCATTGATATGCTTGAGTCTTTCACTGAAGCCTTGGTGCTTTTCCATTATTTGTTGCTTTTCTGATTCCAGAACAGCACAACAGAGATGAAGATGGAAATTTTTACGTGGAACCTCAGTCCACATTACCTCCCATAATCAAAGACTATCTAGAAAACTAAATTCCCTTTTGAATCTTATTAAAAGCCATCTGAAGCAAAAATAAAGGTATCCAGAGTCCTGAGATTCTAAGTAACCGCAAAATCCACTGTCTGACAATTGAAGTAAGGTACTTAGCTGTGTTAGCTGAGTCTTCACGCCTTGCATTTGTTCTTCAGATGTTCCATGTAGGATGCAAAGCACCAAAAGGCATCCACTTCATTTTCTATCACATATAAAAGAGGAGAAAGTAAGTCACTCATTCCTCGCACATACCCTAAGTCAAAAACATACAGGAAGTCATCAAAATATCATGAAGCAAAATCAACCCTGGATTATCTTGGACTTCATAAAATTTGTTTGTTCGATCTGTTCCATTAATATCTTTTTCAATAAGACTTCTATAATCTCTTAATCTTGAATTACTCTTCTGTTGTTTCTCACTAACAGATTTCCACTGTAGTTTCATCCTGAAATATTCATCAGGTTTTTGTTTTTGTAACAGAGTTCTTTCCTCCTTAGTACCATCTCAAGGAAAATAACCCAGAAGAAATGTCCATGCTTACTTTCTCGATGCATGACAAAGCCCCCCTCTAAATATCATCTGCTTCGTATGATCTACATTTAAAATTCTCCCTTCAGAGTCAATATTCTTAGTCCACTCTTTCAGTGATACTGGTTTGTGCTGGTTTGAAAGGATGTATGTCCCCTAGAAAAGCCATTTTAGATTTAATTTTAATCTAAATCCCATTTCGTAAAGGCAGAATAATCCCTATTCATATTGTATATAATTAGATCATCTCCCTGGAGATGTAGCCCTATCAAGAGTGGTTGTTAAAATGGATTAGGGGAGATCTGTCTCCACCCATTTGGGTGGGTCTTGATTAGTTTCTGAAGTCCTATGAAAGAGGAAACATTTGGGGAGATTCCGAGGAGATTCGGAGGAAGCAGAGAATGCTGCAGTACCACGAAGCACAGAGTCCACGAGCCAGCGACCTTTGGAGATGAAGAAGGAAAATGCCTCCTGGGGAGCTTCATGAAATAGGAAGCCAGGAGAGAAAAAGCTAGCAGATGATGCCGTGTTTGCCATGTGCCCTTCCAGCTGAGAGAGGAACCCTGACCGTATTTACCATGTGCCCTTCCACTTGAGAAAGAAACCCTGAACTTCATCGGCCTTCTTGAACCAAGGTATCTTTCCCTGGATGGATACCTTTGATTGGCCATTTCTGTAGACTTGTTTTAATTGGGACATTTTCTCGGCCTTAGTTGTAAACCAGCAACTTATTAAATTCCCCTTGTTAAAAGCCATTCCGTTTCTGGTATATTGCATTCCGGCAGCTAGCAAACTAGAACATGGTTCTCTCCTTTGAACAACAGGTCATTTTCCCAAATCAATTTTTGTGATGACTTCAAATCCTGGTTCTTCTTGTTGATGTATCGTTGGACCTGAAATAGCATCACTAAGAAAATTTATCACTTCTGAAGGTGGTCATTGATGAGTAGAGGGATGACTGCCTCTCAAACTATCAAAAATGTAGTTTGTGATTTTGGAAAATCCTACCATAGTTGCTGTATAAGGATCCTCTTTAATTTTTTTTTAAATTAAAAATTTAATTTAAAATAAAAAATGAAAACTTATTCTGACAATTCACAAGAAGTGTTCTTTTATCCTGTGGAGCTCACCATTGGTATGTGGTTTTTTCTTTTTAAATGAAACTGTATTAGCCATGTCCCACTCTGCTTCATAAGTGTTCAGATGTTCTGATCCATGATGAGCTCTTTCTTTTGGGTGTGAATCCACTCTACAACTGAACTGGAGTCCTTTCCAGCATAAAGAATACTGGAAGAATAAAATGTATCATCCAATGGTCTCTAGTCTACCATTACTTCAGCATTCTTTTTTAAAACACGTAATAGTCCTGAAATCCAGCTGTCCTGGTCATTGGTCTTTCCACAAGATGGGTGAATATGTACACCCTCCTGTTTATAGATAGTAAAAAAAGTTTCCGAGTAAACTAGTAGTTGTCATGTGGACAAGTTACTCAGTGATCATGGCAGAGTATAATGAAGCTGTGGACAGGATTCTGAACAAGATGCCATTTTCTGATTTTTTAAAATAAATATACACTGAATGCCTAAAATGTGCCAGGCATAAGAATAAGATGCCACATACAAATAAATATGATTCAGTCACTGTCTTCAGAGCACTTACAGTCCAACTTCCTGCTCACAGCACCCGCTGCTGCCCTTTTCCCAAGCATGCCTGTGATGACCTACCAGGGCCTCACGTGTCTCTAGAACTCACAATGATCCAACCTCTTCCATTTCTTTTTATTAGTATTTACCATATCATTTTCTATCACTTTTAGTGTTTCTGAAACATTGTGCCTTATATATACCCTTCGTAAATGGCTTATAACAAAATTTGTTTTTTAAATTCTTTTTGAGAATATCTCCACTTTAGCAAAAATTAGATCCCTTTATATAAGTCTAATTAATATTTGATCAATTATTTTGCTCCCATATTTAGAGTTTTCTATTTACCATAGTTTTCTCTCTTTTCCTCCTCTTCCATCTCCTTCTAGTTCTTTCCATCCCATGCTGTATATTGAACTTTCTTATCCCCACTTCCTCTTCCAATTATTTAGGAGGATATTTACTTTCTTTTAATTCTTTAAAGTGTTCTTACAATTTGTAACATGAATACTTACTTATTACTTTTTTTTTCACTGAAGTATATATTTTTTTTCTGCCAAGGTCTATGTTAAAAAAACTCTCTTATTTTTGCTACATCTGAAAATGTCTTTTTTTGCTCTTCTCTTGAGTAATAGTTTGCTGGATATAAAAATAGATATATTCGAAATTGAATGTTTCATAACAAACACACAATACCTCTCATTTTAAAAATATTTCAATCCATTTTATTCTGACATCTATTGAGGTTGAAAATGTGCTGTTAATCTAAGAGTCGTTTATAGCAACGTATTTTGTATAAATTTTAAAGATTTTCTTTCTTTCATATTCTGCAGTTTTACTGTTAAGTAAATTTCAAGGTGTTGGCTATTTTTTTCAGCTTATCATTTTGATATGTTCTCTGCCTTTTCTATTTAGTTTTTCTCTCTCTATGTATACATACACTCACATAAACGTGAAAATACAAATTCATAAATATATTAGTACAATCATTTTTTTATTCCTTTCATTTAATATTTGATCATCCCTTCTTCTCAATCGCATTCATCTGAGGTCTCCTTCTCAAGGTAACCTATGTCAGTAAAATAATATTTGTTTCTTTAAGCATTTATATATAAGTCGATCATTTAACGTGCACGTGACTAAAACATATGGCCACATTAGAATACCTAGCCGTCTTCTCTGTGTAGGTAATCATTTAAAGGCAAGAAACATTTGATCAGAACTTTTATTGTAAATACATTATCAATTATTTTAAAATCAGATATTTGGGCACTAAAGCATCATAAAATAGTTATAGGGATAAAACAAGTCCAGAAAGAAAGTAAGGGTTCAGAACAGGAGGGAAAGACGTGGGTAAAACATGCTTACTATGTTCTGTGCTCTCATGGGGAAAAACAAATCATCAAGTAAGGAAAGTCAGTGGAGGAAGTAAAGTAGACAAGTAAGGAAAACATAATAGACACTCAACTATCCTTCCTTTAACTGGATTAACTGATATTCTCTGTTGTCACTATAAACCTCTATGCCTTATGCTCACAGCATTGTGGGCACTGGGCACTACTAGGCTGTACTGTAGAGAGTCTGCACCCTATGGCTCTCGCCTACTGAACTCTTCTGACCAATTTGTTATGTATATATTTAAACCTCTTTATGAAATTGTATGTGTTATTTCAATTATATAATTTATTCAACACTATTGACTTGTTTCTGTATGAAACAACTCTAAAAGATGGGAAGAAGAGCAGCAAAAATCAAGACGGCTTCTACATATGGTTTCCTTAAGAATTTTCTTTTTCTTTTTTTTTTTTTTAATCTTATTTTTTGCATGGGCAAGCACCAGGAATCAAACCCAGGTCTCCAGCATGGCAGGTGAGAATTCTGCCACCATCGCACCACCCTAGAATTTTCTTTTAATTCTCTTTCTGCTTATTTAAAAATATCAAAACTGGAAATGATGACAATGCATTATGGGTAAATATAATACAGAAAACATGATACAGAATTCCATTCATTAGACTTACCCTCAAACAAAAGGCTTTTGGTCATACATTAAAAGGTTCATGAATAGGGTGCATTTATGTAGTTTAAATTAAAGAAAATGTTTATGTTTTATATGTATCATTTTATATGATTTCATGTTTTAACCATCTTTTTAGAATTATCATCCAACTATTGTCAAATAAGAAGGATTTTAAGAAAATTTCAGATAAGGACAGGGCTATCTAGGAAATTTAAAAGGGGGCCATGATGAAGTAACAGTGAGTTGGTAGATACCATTAGAAGTATTTGTTTAATGAGTCAGGAGTATTTAATAGAAATTTAAAATTAGGCCTATAAAGTCTATTTGAATTATTTAGACACTAAGCTCCTGATCTTAGTTTTATTGCCAGTTCAATCAATTCCAGGCTTTCTTACTAGTGTTTTTTCTACTTCTGCAGGTTAAACTTGTGAAGGGCTACTAAATGAATGTAGTTCTGTAATTAATTATTTGGTAATGTTAAATCTCTGCAAACTCTGTGGTATTTTAATGTATCAGTTATTTATTGCTTCATAACAAACAGAAGCGTTAGACTCTTAACTACAGCCTTTGTTATTACTTTTCTGTGAGTCAGCTGGAAAGTTCTGCTGATCAGTGGACCTTATTCTTGTGTCTGGTAGTTAGTTATCAAGTTGGTTTGTAGTTGGCTGTCTAGGGTGGCTTCTCTACTATAGCTGGTGGTTAACTGGCTTTGGCTGGCATGATAGGGGTGAATGGCCTCTTGTTTCTTATCTTTCAGCAACCTAGCTCAGTCTTACATTCAAGCTTTGGTATGTGTCTTGTTTTTTCTTAAGAGTAGGCATGGCAATATGCAAGACCTGCTGAGACTCAGAACTGGCAAACTTAATACTTTCACTCCATTTATTAACTAAAGCTGGTTACCAGGCCAGCACAGATTGAAAGGAAGAGGAAATACTCACTTCTTAATAGAAGGAGCTGAAAAGTAGTATTGCAAAGCATGTGTATCTTAGTTTTCCAGCCATTACAACAAATTACCACACAATGGCTAGGTGTAAACAACAGGAACTTATTGGCTCATCGTTTCATCGGCAAGAAGACTTGCTTCCTCTCAGAGTTGATAGCATTCTGTCTGGCTTGTAAACCTTGGGTTCCTTGGCTTTCCCATTAGCTGGAGATATCCTTTCCTTTCTCTTCCAGTTTCCATTGATTTCCGGCTTCTGCTCCTACCCTTGCCTTTCCGTTCATATAGCCTCCAGAAATAGGACTAAGGTCCAGCCTCATTCAGCTGGGCCACACCTTAGCCAACCCATAACATCTTCTAAAGGTCCTATTTACACTGAGTTTACACCCACAGGAATGCATTAAGAATAATAATTTTTGCTCCCCCTGCTCTGCAATAAATAACTCAGTCTATTACAACATGGAAGGAAGGAGTGAAAGATTGTGACCATTTCTCCAAACTTCCACTCCTACATAATTTGTAGAACCCAAGTTTAATTTCTTTCATATATACAGATGAAATAAATTGGTTAGAGATGTAGGTGTTTTGCTCTTAGGTAAAAAATCATGAGCTGTAGATCTAATGAGTAGTATATTATAAGTGACATTCTTATTACTTGAGCCCATAGCCATGAAATTTGAAGCACTATACATTGATATTAACCAATTGTAAAAAACACTCTAGTATATCATGTAAATGCTATGGTAGTAGCTTTAATAAAGAGTTTAAAATAAATCAAACTGTGAAAATCTTCAAGCCTTTAAACGTTCTTTTTTTTTTAATTTTTTTTATTTCTAGCCAGAATCAACTCTTACAGATTTATTTCCTCTTTACCTAGAAATGCATATTGTGGTGGACAAAGCTTTGGTATGTATTTTGTTTTTTCTTAAATTGCTTTTAAATAGTTGGTGCTAATGTATGATTATCTCTATCTACAGAGTAACTTAAAATTCCAATATTCTTACTCCCGTATCATGGAGAGAATAGTGGAAATGCAAAACAAAAAAATCAAGGTTGCTGGTGTATTTAAAAATAGTCTAGGAGAGTACATTGCCAGACAGGCAGCCCCAGTCCTATAAAACAGTTGTTGGTGACAAAAGTGATGATAGCAAGACTATATATGAAAACTGCTTACATTACTTTGTCAAGTTTTTTTTGTTAGCAGGTTTTTGAAAACCCACCTGTTCCAGTTATGTTGTTTACCTAATAAAAAGCCACCTACTTCTTGGCTAAAAGGGGGAAGAGAGAAATGAGAGAAAAAAAGTTTCAGTGGCTGAGAGATTTCAAACAGAGTCAAGAGGTTATTCTGGAGGTTATTCTTATGCATTATACAGACATCCCCTTTTAGTTTATGGTGTATTGGACTGGCTGGAGGGAAGTACCTGAAACTGTTGAGCTGTGTTCTTGTAGTCTCGATTCTTGAAGATGATTGTATAAAGATATGACATTTACAGTGTGATTGTGTGATTGTGAGAATCTTGTGTCTGATGCTCCTTATATCCAGGGTTTGGACAGATGAGTAAAGAATGTGGATAAAAATACATAAATAAATAATAAGGGGGAAAAGGGTGAAATAAATTGGGTAGATGGAAACGCTGGTGGTCAATGAGAAGGAGGGGTAGGATGTATGGTATGTGTGAGTTTTTTCTTTTTTCTTTTTGTTTCTTTTTCTGGAGTGATGCATATGTTCTAAGGAATGATCATAGTGATGAATACACAGATATGTGATGATATTGTGAGCCATTGATTGTGTACCATGTGTAGAAAGTATGTGTGTGAAGAGTTTTCTCAATAAAAAAACAAAAACAAAAACAAAACAAACAAAAATAGGCACCTATAGTTTTCTGGTTCCCAGAAACAGTTTGAGGGCCTCTAAGCTTCGGGAGTGATAACTTAGCTTGCAGTCAATCAGGTATGGCTTTATTTCCCCTAAGATTTCAGAATGTTGGAATAAAGATATTCTTTCAAGGTTTTATTCTGATCATAATCGTTTTATTGTGACACCTATGGACCACCATAGAGAATATTATCATGCCCAGTACCAATTCTAATTTTAGGATTGTGTAGCTTTCAGGAACCCAGAGCTGAAGGTCAGAGATTGGAGAGATTTGGAGGAAGATATTCTAATATTTGATTTATTAGAGTGTAGGGCATAGGACAAAGAGAACATTTAAAATAAAATTGAAGTATTTCTAAGAAAGATGACCAATATTTTCTGGGAATATTTTTGATTATGGAAATTATTTTGTTTTGGAATTATGTTATAAATATTTGAGAGTTAACGAAGAGCTTCTTGTTCAGATTGCTGGATTTGCAATCATATAATGCTGATGAAATCTTCCTTCTCTTTTTTCTTATGCTTATTTACATATTCTTTAATAAATACATTCAAATAAAGTTTGCATCAGCTATGACATCTATGTTACTAGATGTTGGGTGTTGTTCTAGTTTGCTAGCTGCCGGAATGCAACACACCAGAGATGGATTGGTTTTTAATAAAAGGGGATTTATTTCATTAGTTCTTCAGAGGAAAAGCAGCTAACTTTCAACTGAGGTTCTTTCTCACGTGGGAAGGCACAGGGTGATCTCTGCTGGCCTTCTCTCCAGGCCTCTGGGTTCCAACAACTTTCCCCAGGGTGATTTCTTTCTGCATCTCCAAAGGCCTGGGCTGAGCTGCGGGTGCTGAGATGAGGAATGCTGAGCTGCTTTGGCTGTGCTACATTGAGCTCTCTCATTTAAGCACTGGCCGATTAAGTCAAACATCATTCATGGCAGTAGGCACACCTCCTAGCTGTTTGCAGATATAATCAGCAACAGATGAGGTTCACACGCCATTGGCTCATGTCCAGAGCAATATAACTATTCACCTTCACCTGACCAAGTTGACAACTGAATCTAACTACCACAGGCATATAAGGAATACACTGATATTGTGTTCAGTGACATCACAACATTGCAAATACACAATTGAAGCCTAGTGAATTGAGTGCCATGATTGAAGGAAGTATATGGTGCTGTAAAAATACAGTCTTAGTAATGGAGTTAACCATGCAAATATACAATTGTCCTAGGATATTATAAGAGCATGAAAGTGGGTCACATAATCAAGCAATGGGTAATGGTAGAAGAGTAAGGTCAGGGAAGACTTTGTGCCCCTTCTTTTGTGGTCACATAAATGTGAGAGAAGGTCCTTTTTAAGAAACTTCAAGTTTAGTATGATCAATATACAGGGTTGAAAGATGGACATGGAAGGAGATGAATTGAGGAATTGGTAGTATATTTGGATTTGTCCTACAGGCAATGGAGAATTACTGAAGCATTTTAAGCAAGGAAGTGATATCTACAAGTTTTCATTTTAGAATCATCATTTTGGCAGTAGCGTAGGGACTTATTTATGAGGTTGAATTAGAAGGACTTGTAAATTGTTATGATTCATTCATTCACTTAAAAATTTTCAGCATCTTCTAGATGCCTTTCTTCCAGGGATTGGAATACAGTAGTGAACAAAACAGAAAATTTCTGCTGTCATGAAGCATTATTTATAATATATGTGGGAGGTGAAAAATGATAATACCATTTAGTAGAGTAATGGAAATGTAAATAGGAGCAGATTTTGGGAGGCAGTTGATGCATTTAATTTTGAATATGGATAATGTAAAGAATCCATGGAACATCAAAGGGATATTCTATAGGGGGAAGTTGGTCTGTAAATACGGTATTGGAAAGAAATTTGTACTATATATGTGAGCCATCAACATATAGACTGGTTGAAGGATTGCACAAGATTTGATAAATTGCTCTGTGGAGTTCTTAGAGATAGTCAGCCATTTTACCTTATGGTAATGTTTGGATTGCTAAGCAGTGCTTCTTTTTTATCACTTTAAACTTGCTTGATAATTTCAAAAGAAGGATTGAGTTAATGTAAATTGGGTATTGGAGATTGCCCCAAGAGATTTATGAAGAATATTTTGTGAAGAGGAACATTATAAAGTAGTATCCAATAATTGAAATAGGATAGGCTGTGCTGGGTCAAGACTTTATAGAATACATTGAGTTAATCATTCTTCTAATGCTTTCTGAAGTATCGAATGGACTAGTCAAATGCCCAATTTAGCTTCTTAGTTGGCTATTCCTCTGGGTGACATAGACCATTGATAACTAGATATTGGCACTTAGAATTCATTAGAAAGAGAACACTGGGGAACTTTGGCATAAAGGGAAATTGTGTAACAACTAATCAGTGATGTGCAAAAAGCTGGGCAATTTTGGGATTTCTTTGTTGGTTTTATTATCGTTCTGTGTTGTAGGCTGTGTATTCATGGGCTGTTAAAACCATGAATACATATCTTGTCTTATGACTGTAAGACTTGGCTAAAGTACTTGTTAATATCGGACCCCATGGATGTAACAAATGGTCAGACCAAATGTGTCATAGGCAAGTGACCAGTGGAGTACAATGGTGTACTGTAGCAAATTCAGAAGACCATTAGCAGAAATGCTATCAAAATAGCATAAGTGAAAGGCTGATATCCAAGATGACAAGGAAGAGGGCAATTGTGGACTAGTATAAGGTGACAATAACAAAAGCAAAATTAATGAAAAGATGTTTAGTTTAGGATTTAGGTGCTTGGAAGCCAAAAATTTCTTGGGAGGACTTTGTGACACTTTTTGCAGCCAGGAATTACCCATTTGGGAGTTTAAATTCAGCATATTTGGAAGAATAGGATCCCACGTGATGTTCTGATTGACTTCAGCAGAAAAAGCAATAGTTCTTTTTTGACCTAAAGGGAGATCTCTGGGCATTCCCATTTTGATGAACTCAATGTGTAAATTTTGTATCTTCTCAAACTGCTGATTAAGGGAAACTCTGGGTTTATACCAAAATAAATATTAATAAGATTGACTTGACACTGGGAGTGAACCAGCGGAATGGTCATGGGAGATAAAACTAGTGAAGATGTCAGCGGCTAGATTATACATGGCCATATAGATCAGATTAAGATTCTTTATTTTAAGTGTTATGGGTCCATTATTTTCAGCTGGGGAATGACATAATTCAATTTTCATTTGAAAAAGGTCACTCTGACTGCTTTGTGAAAAATGGATTGAAGGGAGAACTAATAGTGAACGTTGCTGCAAGAGTCAGTTATGAGATGATCTTTCCCTGAATTAAGTATTGGGACAATGACAAAGGAGAAGGTAGATACTTAAAGATGCATTGTAGATATAGATTTGATTATACCTGGAGACAGGGTATGCAGGGTTAAAATAAAGGAGAGAGATTTAAGGATGGCTCATAGACTTGTAGCTTGATGCTTTATATGAATTGTAGTTTAATTTATGCACTTGGGAGAAAACTGAGGAAGAAATTTGTTTTAGAAGATCAAAAATTTCTATTTTTTCTTAAAAATTTTAATAGCTTCATTTGTTTAAGGCCTCTTTCTCTTCTGAGTTCTGAGCAGGTATTTGACTTGGAGGGATTCACTAAAACTAGCTGAACAAGTCTTCTTACACAAATGGTTATAGGACAGTAATGCCAGTGAATAGCAAGAGCAAAATGATAGCACTTGAGAACACAGTTTAACAGTGTCACAAATTTGGTTTCCACAAATTATAATAAATTTAAAGATTAAAGATAAAGCCCTAGGTGATCGTGCTTATGGCTATACTTAATCGGTTATTTTCATAAACTATATGGAATTTTATTTAAAAAATGGCAACAAATTAAATATATATAGTACAAAGATATTTGTCATGCAGTTATTATGAACTATAGTAGATGGTATCTTCTTTTTTTTTTAGATAGTACCTTCTGCCTCTTTTATGATAGAAGATTCTTAATAGAAGAGTGATTAAAAGGAGTATGTTCTATATATTTTCTTAATGAACTTTTAAAAAAATGCCATTTTATTGAAATATATTCACATACCATATAATCACCTAAAGTGTGCAATCAGTGGTTCATTCTATTATTATATAGTTGTGCATTCATCATCACCAGTGATTTTGATTGTTTTCATTACTCCAAAACAGTAAAAAATAAGAATAAAAATAAAAGTTAACAAGAATACCCAAAACATCCCATAGTCCCTTTTCCCCTATTATTTATCTATTTTTTTGTCTTTTTTTCTTACTCATCTGTCCATACACTGGAAAAAGAGAGTGTCAGTCACAAAGTTTTCACAATCACTCAGTCATACTATAAGAGCTCTATGGTTATACATTCATCTTCAATAATCATGGCTACTGGATTACAGTTCAACAGTTTCACGCATTTCCTTCTAGCTACTCCAATACACCAAAAACTGAAAAGTGATACTTATATACTGCATAAGAATAACCTCAGAATGATCTCTTGATTCCGTTTGAAACCTCTCAGCCACTGAAATTTTATTTTGTATCATTTCTCTTCCCTGTTTTGGTCAAGAATGCTTTCTCAATCTCACAGTGCCAGGGCTGGGCTTATCACCTGCCATCAGGTCCCTCATTGCCAGGGAGATTTACAGCCCTGGAGTCACCTCCTCAGTGAGTTTACTTGCTGAGTTGGCTTAGAGAGAGAGGCCACATCTGAGCAACAAAGGAGGGTCTCTGGGGATGACTCTTAGGCATAATTATGGGTAGTCTTAGCTTCTCTTTGGTGGGAATAAGTTTCCTAACGACAAGCCCAAGATCTGAGGGCCTGGCCCATGAAATTGACAGTCCCCAATGCTTGCAATAATATCAGATCTTTCCCAGGTGGGGAAGTTTAATATTTCCACATTTTGTCTAGTCCTTCAAGGGAACTTTAAAAATACTTCTTAATCTTCTGCCCAGATTACTCTGGGATGTATTGAGGTATTACGCTAACCTGTTCAAACCAACAAGATCTCATTCCCAATTCAAGGTTCTATGTAATTATGGTGTTCGAATAAACTGACCATACAAGTTAAATTAGATAACGTGCTGATGAAAATATAAATTTTGCATCAAATAAACCTTTCTTCCTTTGCTCTCACACAGAAGTTGAAGTTTTGAAATGCAGTCAATATCATCCCTTACACTATTCTGATTTACCTTATTTCTAACCAGATCAGCTTCATTCATATCTCAAATTGAAATCTGATTTCTTTTTTTCAGTGTTTTTAACAGTTTTTAAAATGTAACAATTTTAGGAGTATTGCTGACTTTCGTAGCTGCAGAACTCTAACTCTGAGTCTCAGGTGTCTCAAAGATACCCAAAGTCCGGGGAACGACCAGGTTGTACATAAAGAGCTCAGCATCTCAGAATTTGTAAATAACTGTTACAATTTCGAAATAGATGTGACTACTTTAAGACCTCACAGCTTAGGAATCTTTATGCTAAGCCTTCCCCCAATAACCTATGCTTTCAATTTCAATTCTCAGAGTTTGCACGTTATGGCTGGTCCATATTAATGGGACATTATAATATCTATCTTTTCATTTCTGGCTTAATTCACTCAACATACTGTCCTCAGGGTACCTTCACCTGGTTGTATGCCTCATATTCTTAATGAATTTTGCTTCCTTGGAAGTCTTAATAATTTGCCATATGTTTAAGAATTCATACTATTCACAAAAATATTGGCAATTTGTGATTCCCACTTGATTTTTATTTTTTTCAATTTTTTGATAAATATACTACGAAGGGTATTTATATCAGATTCCACTGTATTGAGTAAAATATTAAATTAAAAATCGTGATTTCTTTAGTTTTCTTTCAGAAACCTTTAAAAATATTCCTTTAATAAAATATGTAATTTAAGGTGTATCCTTTTTTTCTTAGTTTACTAACAGCTTGAACGTAAACTTGTTGCCCCATGGTTATCTGTTATCTTACACACCTGACGTCACCTGCTCATTCTTTTTCCTTTAGTATTGTTGACTTACTTCCAGCTTTTAACTTTTTATTTTTGAAGTAATTATACATTCATAAGAGGTTGCAAAGAAATATACAAGGAAGTTTCATGCACCCCATCCTTCCCCAATGTTAACATTTTACACAACTATAGAACAAAATTAAAACCCAGAAGTTACCATTGGTACAATCCGGAGAAATTTCATATTCACTTGTGCATGCACTCATTTGTGTGTGTGGTTGTGGCTTTATACAATTTTATCACATGTGTAGCCTTGTGTAACTACTGCCACACTCAATATACCCTACTGTCCCATCATCACAAATCTCCCTTTTATTATCTCCCGAAAGCCAGAACCCCATTCCTTCCACATCTCTAATCCCTGGCAACCAGTAATTTGTTCTCCAACTCTTTGATTATCATCCTGGATCTCTTGAAGTTTACATAACTGGAGTCATGCAGTATGAATCTCTCTGAGTTTGTTCTTTCACACGCAGCATAATTTTCTTGAGGTTTAATCAAGTTGTGTGTATAAATAGTTCATAGTTCATTCCTTTTTATTGCTGAATAGTATTCCATGTTATGAACATGTCACAGTTTATTTAGCCATTTAGTTTATAGTTTTTGCTTATTATGAATAAAGCTTTTATGAACATTGGCGTACAAGATGTTGTGTGAATGTTAGCTTTCAATTTTGGGGGATATATGCCTAGGAGTCCATTTGCAGGGTCAGATGGTAAGTCCATTTTTTAATTTTGAGAGACTGCCAAAGTGTTTTCCAAATTGGCTCTACTATTTTACATTTCACCAGAAATATATGAGTGATTCAGGGTATATTCATTTTTTTTGTTTGTTAATGTCTTAAACTATTTTAATCCTAAGCAGCCTCAAACTTTATTAGAGTAAATGTGAATAAATTTCAAAAAAATTTAAAATTATTTTTAAATTTAAAATTAATTGTGTTTTTCAGTATGATTTCTTGGGCTCTGATGATATGATAGTAACAAATAAAATCATCGAAATTATTGGCTTTGTAAATTCAGTAAGTATTTTCCTTTTCATATTAGTTACTAAACTTCTTTGTTTTGATGTTATAATTTATATTAAATTGATGTGGCATTTCTTAAC
>PVIY010026267.1:0-35600 GCA_004026745.1 Myrmecophaga tridactyla
CTTGTGTCTGATGCTCCTTTTAGCTACTATATCAACAGAAGAGTAGAACATATGGAATAAAAATAAATAATAGGGGGAACAAATGTTAAAATAAATTCAGCTTGAAATGCTAGTGGTAAATGAAAGCGAGGGGTAAGGGGTATGGTATGTATAATCTTTTTTTCTCTATTATCATTTTATTTCTTTTTCTGTTGTCTTTGTATTTCTTTTTCTAAATCGATGCAAATGTTCTAAGAAATGATGAATATGCAACTATGTGATAATATTAAGAATTACTGATTGTATATGTAGAATGGAATGATAATGTTTTTTTGTTAATTTTTTTTAATTAATAAAAAAAGTTTAAAAAAAATAGGGTAAAAAATACGAGTATGATGACCCTCCATCATACTTTTAGGTCTCTGTAAATACTTATATGGGCTATGTATGCACTTGTTATCAAAGTAAAATGCTGCTTCTGAACCAAAGAAGTAACATAAATAATTTATATGACTAATGCAAATAATAAGACAGAATGAAAGAAACCCTAAAACCAAAATATGCATCAAAGTAAAACATACCAAATTCATAAACTGTAAAATAAGCAATTTTGATTATAGGTTGAGAGAAATGGGGGCTATGAACAGAAACTTAGCTGGGAAAGGGATCAAAAGGAGTTTAAAAAATGACAAAATGGCACTGACAGATGAGAATGCCCCTAAAGGAAAGGACAAATTAAAAGTTCACAGCACATTACAATATAGTAACATTCTCATGCACAAAGTGGGGGTGGTTCTGAGGTTGTAACAATAAATACTTAATAAAATTAAATCCTGGATAGTTTAACAACAATCAAGCTCATTTCTACATACTTTATCAATTTCAGATTAAAAGAAGAAAAAAAAAAAGTGAATGTGACAGTGCATTTTAAAAATTACTTAGAAGTATCCTATCCAAAGCAGGTACTTAAATTAAGTATCCTGAGTGAATAAATCAAGGTGGAAGTGGTAGGGTGAGGGAGAATGCGGCCTTAAACATGAATTATCTCTGGAAGTGATTTTTATTTCAGTGACTACAATATTTAGATGTACACTAAAACAATACCTTAATTTGACACTGGCATGTATTTACCAGTATTTGTTCACAGGTCTAATTTTCTGCAGAAATTTAATGAAACTTTTTGCTTAAGTAAAAATACCAAACATTTCAGAACTGCTCTTTTGCAGCTCTTAAACACTTAGGCATGGCAGCTCTGATTTCTAAAAACAAAGACTTAAGACTTAGTGTTGAGTGGGAATCCTCCTTACTGAAATACAGTAAATAAATTTCTTAAATTTTTACTCAATTAGTTAATCAATCTTTTTTCTGCCTATGAAGCATTAAGATATTTGGCATGATATACGAACAGTGATCAAACAACAAAGGCAGCCAAAATCAGAAAAGTAAAGGCCCTCCCAAAATAATTTCACACCACCATTCAAGAACTTTTTCAAATTCTTCATGGAAAAGGAGTAAAATATTGGAGGGGGTAGGGAATAGAGAGGTTTATATTTTCATTCTTAGGAGTCTTTTTTTACATTTTGCGTGCATTTTCGTAACTCTAGGCGATACCTCAAGGCTAAGGTAGCAAACCAACGTGTGGCCTGTAAACATCCTTTATGTGTGTTGATCAGCATTTAGGTTTTTTAAAAAATTAATTGCCATTATTTAAATATTAGGAAATTTCACATCAACTCCTCATTTCCAGTGCCTCATAGAATCAGAATATCTGGCGATACAAATGTACCACAACTGACTGCTGAGTGGTGGCAGTAGCCTCTTTTAGACAGGGCTTGTCAGAGACCACACCTCTCCCTACTTCTTATTCCTGGCTGCCTTATCCATTCACACTATCTATCCAGACCCTGCAGACACTGAATTTTTGGCCCCCATTCCCACCTACTTTACATGTAACTAGAAGGAACTTCAATATAGCAGCCCTAAAATCCCACTGTACTCCTATCAATGGATGATTTTAACATTAACAGGAATCAGGAAGGAGTTTTTTAATGGTCCACTTGTTTCCCTCTTCATCTTTTCCATTTCTGATTACCAGATATCAGTGACATGTACTGATACTATCATTAAATTACTTCCAGTTTATAAACACCTATGACACCATGTACTGATTTCTCTTTGAGGCTCACTGGATAGAGTAATCTACTCTACTATAAACAAGCATATTCACTTAATATACATTCAGCCTATTTCATTTGGAAGCTGACTAAACCAACTTAAGGACTAAATTGTTGTCACCAAAGATACAGACATCAATCTGCAATTTTGGACAATCAAATGCTTCTAGAATAGATAACAAAAGAGATGATTTGAGAACAACAATTACTAGGAGCCAAGGTGGGGTCACCAAAAACAGGACACCAAACAGATGTCACTTAGATAATTTATCAGTTAGATAAAATTACTACATAGGTAGTTAGAGGAAAACAGTAGATTTTATAAAAGCCCTTTATAAAATTTCTGATAAGAAGATAAAATGTGAGCTGGATAACAACTGATTTTTAATTGACTAAAAAATCCTTCCCCAAGAATTTTGAACCTGTGTGACTGGGGAAGAGTGGAATATGACAGGCTTGGTTGCTCATCCTCTGCATATTCAACATCATTTTTTAATTAGTAACTTGAAAGATAAAGAAGACATATCTATCAAATTTTCAAATAACACAATGCTGAAAGAGATAAATAATAGGACAAATGATGGAAATAATGTTTGAAATGATTGCTACAACAAATGGATCAAAAAGAAGAATATGACATTGAATAGGGATACATGTGTTATTTGTATTTAGATTCAAAAAGTCAACTAAAAATGTCAAATACACAATCAGAGGAGAGGGGACACCAGGCTTAACAGCATTCATATGAAAAAAATCTGGTATCAACTGACCCAAAGATTCATATGCATCAACAGCAGATGTGGCTGCTAAAAAGTTAATTCATGTAGTAAACAGGTGCTGTCCTATGAAACACGAGTGTCCCCTGTATTCCAGACTACTCAGAACACATCTGAATCACTGTTCTCCATTCTAGGTGCACCTTTTAAGAGGTACTCTGAAAACCTAAGGGGCATTCAGATAAGAACCACCATGAATGATAAGGTCATTAAATCACCTAATTTTTAAAAAGCTGAAACAAATGGGGATGTTCTACCTGGAGAAGAGAAAATTAGGGGAGGCATGATGGCCGTCTTCAAATATCTGAAGGATTGTTATGTTGAAGAGGGAGTAGAGTGGTCGTATGTTGTTCTAAAAGACAGAACTAAAACTAGAGGAGAAAAAGTTATAGGCAAAATATTTTAGTTAAAAAAAAAAACAACAAAAGCAAAGAACCCTCTCAAAAAGGAAAGCTTTCACCAGATGAACACCACTCTCAAAAATTATAGAAGGTACTGTACCAGGAGGTTAGGCCACACGGATTGCAGAGTCTTTTCCAACTCTAGGATACCCGACACAGGAGCTCCTGAGCATTGTTTGGTTTGAACTACCCTGCACCTGCTCAGTCATGATGAGAAAATCTGCCTGGGGGTGCTACTTTACAAGATGCCACTCAAAGGACAGAACAGAACTTTATCATCAAACAGTATGATGATCACTTCAAAGCAGTCACCCAAGACAGTGGCTTTCTTATTCCACAGAACCGCTAGTGCTCAAAAGACTGCTCTCAAAGTCGATTTGTTTTTTCTCACACAAGAAACAGTCTCACCATTTCACCCCCATGGCTAATGCATTGCTGGTGGATACAAACCATTCTATTCATTTAGCACAGCTGGTGCCTAGTCCTTGGTGAGTGCCCAAAGGTGAAACAAATAATAAACTTGATCTAACAAGCTTGATCTTCCATCTTAATCAACCCAGGTCCCAAGGACATACGAATTATTTAAAAAACCTAATTCATCCTTACACACAGAAAAAATTGACCTCAGCTACAAATTAATATTACATAGGCTCTTAAATGTTCAAAAACTGTAAAATCAATTTGAACAAAGGTAGCATCACTAGAATAAAACTATAACTTTCCAAGTTCAGGGAGGCCACGGTGGCTCAGCAGGCAGAGTTCTCACCTGCCATGCCAGAGACCCGGGTACGATTCCCGGTGCCTGCCCATGCAAAACAAAACAAAACAAACACAAACAAACAAAAAAAACCAAGTTAATTGCTTTCAGAGAATGTATACAGCTTTTTTGTTTTGTTTTCTCTTTTTTAAAGCACATTATAGGCATACGTCATGCTCGGGGTATGATTTTAAAGCCCTTTAATACCAATACTGCTGTTACTACAGATCTTTTCTTCCCCCCATATTCTTTTGAGTGCTTAAAATTGGTTTTTATCTTCATTTCCAGAAACCATGTTCTTTTGAATAAACATTCTAGATATTTAAAAGTAAAAGCAGATTATGATTATAAATGGTTTCAAGAATAGAGAATGCTTCCAAACCCAAAATATGGTTAACATTAGTGTGGTTTTAATAAGATGCAATATTTGAATATAAGCTGAGTATAAAATAACACGCTTTATCTGGGATCAAGGTGTCTTTTCCTTACTACAAATGATCTCATCTATTTCTATAAATCACAACTATAGGATTTCAATCTTTCTCTATATATCTAATATGAAAGATAATTTAACTTCCCTGATGAAAAATAATTCTAAATATTATTTTATAGTCCCTTACATATAACTTTATTTAAAAACATTACTAAGAATGATTCCGAAACTAAACATTGTCATCACAGTGGAAGTTAGTTGGGCTTGTTGTCATTGTGGTGAGTTATCTGTATAATAAATAGGTTATCAACTTTTTTCTTTTGTATTTTAACAGAATGCCTGGTATCCAGTAAATAAAGTTAAGAACCTGTTAAGAACTGCAGTGAAGATTTTGTTCTTTACAGATTGCAGCAAGTCTGAGTTGAGGAAGTTCTGACAGATGCAAAATGTACACCTGTTGCAGGTGCACATACAGCGTAACCGGGCATGGCTGCGAAAACACACAGAAGGACAGGAGTTGAGTTCTTACAAATATGGCACAAGTTACGTGTGCCAACTTAAAAAATGATTTAGGCATAAGCAACACTTTTTGTAAAAGGGAAAAGGATAGTGTGGGGCATGCTAAAGCTGTGCAGGATTCCACATTTACCAAAATGTAATAAATAGTAATAGCTCCCTCCTCCCTCTCTACAGAAAATCTAAAGAAAATCAACTAACACTTTTGCTTTCTTTGGAGGGGTAAGAGAAATATTATTACAACAGACTCAGTGCACAGCGATAGATGGCACCCTCATCTATAAATTAATAAAAAAAGAAACTGAGTAAGCCATAGAACCCAATAAAAGGAGAAAGTTTGCTAGCATTTAAATAACCATTCCCTCCTCCTCCTCCTCCCTCAGCATACACATGCCTGAAAACCAGGAAGGAGAAGAGTGACAAAATACACAAAAGAGTCAAAAGACGAGTATATTCAAGCCTGAGGAAATATGAACAACATCGTCTTTAATTCATCAAGCACCCTGGCTCCCAAAGGAAATCAAAGTGCTTCATAAATTTCCACTCAAACGAAATATAGAGCTAATTTAATCTGCTAACAAAACACAGCAGCTACGTATGATAGGATGAAACTCTGGTTAAGAGTGCAAAAATTCATCAATGGATCCAATTGAAATTAGATATCAAATTTGGGGAGGCTTTCTAACTCCTTTCTGGTTGAGTGGAGTTACACTAGTTGGTGCAGGGATGTAGGCAATCCATTTCACTCTGCCCTAACAACAAAAGTAGGACTCTTCAATGACTGCTCAGTGGTCAGAGCCACTCAGACATACAAGGCCATCACACTACCCATGAAGAGGTATTGGCGCAGACCCAGACAGAAGAGCGCCACCTGATGAATCAATGCCATCACTTTCTGTAACACCTGAAAATTTTTAGAGGTTTCCCAGTCAAAGGACTGGCCCAATCTGACATGGCTTATGAGATCTGATGAGACCATACCCGTTGGCAGGTTGTAGAGATTAGCAGCATCCCTAAAATACCTAATTCTCAACATGAAGAAAAAAAAGAATTAACCTTTAAAAAAAATTCTATATGCTCAAGACATTCCTTTTCAGAATTTGACTTGTAATAATGAATATATTACTGCTACTAAGGCACTGCCAGCTGTCATACTGGAATCCATTTGTTACTTGATAAATTTCCACATACATAAGCCTCCACCCACCAAAAAGGAGAGATGTAATGTATGCTTAGCAACAGGGAGTTGCTTAATGAGAAGTAGTTTGGGTTTAACCATATGAACAAATATCTATGTATGTACATTTATCATATATACACACACACACTTACAAGGATTACAGTAAAATATGTTAAAGCTATAAATCTACATAGAAACAACTGCGGTTATTTATCAGATTAAAATAGCATATTTACATAGTAAAAAAGACACCATGATATACAGTAAGGTAGTAAGCCTGACCAAGCAGTGCGTTTCTGGATAATTAATAAATATTAATTAGGTCAAGAAAGGCAATTAGGTAATCCTATATCAAAATTTCAACAAATCCCACAGAAGCCATAAAGATAAAGCAACTTACAACGCAGTTTTTAGAAAGACCCAGATTTTTCTCAAATTCTCTATTCTATCAGTGTTGCCCATGTCTCGGGAGAGTCTGTCTCTGTAATGATTCCCTCTGTAGATAACATACACGACAGTTTTAAAGCAAAGGTAAAACATAAAAAAGATTTTGCTTATCTTAGAGTAATAGGAATGACTTGTCTTCCAATTATTATACAAATAGAATTTCAAGGTTTGCGGCATTTTTAAAAAACTACTAGTTAATGAAATACCAATAAAGTTAACTCTTTCAATTTAAAGAGTTGTACAAATCAACACCTTTCTGAAAAACCTCATTGTTGGTTTATAGCAGTGTCTAATTATTAACTTATTTTATACTACAGTTTACATAAGAAAAATAATTTGGAGACTAGCATAATAGTAAATATAATAAACTATAAAGTCCTGAGAAACGCACTGCCTGAAAAACTATCTTGTTAGAAAACAGAATTTACATGAATGCATTACTTACAGAGAATGCCATTATGAACCATGCAGTTTGTGTTTGTTTGTTTTTTACATGGGCAGGCACCAGGAACTGAACCCGGGTCTCCAGCATGGCAGGTGAGAATTCTGCCTGCTGAGCCACCTTTGCACTGCCCAAACCATGCAGTTTTAAAGCAGTAAACTAAAAGATGACCACAGTTTGTGCAAATGTATGTATAGATATATAATAAATGTACATGAAATTTGTGGCTCATAACAGTTAACATAAAATACTTATATAGTGGAATTTCCAATTACAACTGTTTTTTATAGCATTTAAGATATCCTGAACTCAAATGCATACATAATTTAAACATATATTTGTAAAAAATTTTAGAATCTTTCACATAACCAAGGTTAATTATTCAACAAAAACATAGAAAAATGAACTTATGTTCATATGGAAATGCCTTATACACATAAAGCAACCTAATGCCAAATCCATTTTATTGCAGTAAGATTCTCTCTTTCTCTCTCTTTTTTTTTTTCTGCTGGGGGTTGGGGGAGGAGGAAGAGGGCTGTGTTTTATAGTATTTTCCTATAAAGACAGTTACAGCCTGCTAAAAAATATAGAAATATTGTCAGAAGCAATATTTACCTGATTTTATTATGACACCCAAACCAAACTTGCATTTACTCAAATTTGTACCTTCTCATTACAAAGTCCTTCTGTTGCTCAACAACTTCTATGTGACAAAGATTTCATCCTCATGGCTAATAATGGCATGCAATGTTATTATGAATCATGCAATATGAATATGAAGACAGAGTAATACTTACGGGTACATGGCCATTGTTGTCAATTTAACAAAGATATCCTTACTGGGTGCATCAGCAGTATTGCAAGTGAAGGCTTGTGGTGGAGGCATTTTGTGTTTCCTGCAGAAATCAGTAGGCGAAATACTATATTCTTGTTTAACTTCATGCAGATCTGACTTTGCAGCTATGATTAAGCAGGGTATTCTGCTGTCCATAAAATGTTGCTATGGAATAAAAAATGCAATCAAAATCTGATGAAGAGCTAAAAAAATACTATTTAATTAAATGTGAACTAAAAATTCTTTCTGGGTGAGCAAAGTATCAGTAGTTTCAAAGAGAAAAAGTGAACCAAGAAGTAGAGCTTGGCAGTGGCCCAGGTAATCGCTTAATAAATAAAACCAGAAACATTTTTCTAATGATGGTAACAAAACAGACCTATTGTTTAAATTCACCACCATTTGAGAAGTAAATTTAAAAAGACAATAAAAATCGTGAAATAAAAAGACATCAACTTAAAGTCCTCTTATACTACATTCATTTTTCTCATATTATTTCTAGTCCTTGAGCACATGCTCATGTTTTATATTTATATAGTTGTGATTATGCTAGACATTACCATATTAAAATGTGTTACTTCATCTTCCATGTTCTTCAGAATTTGAAACTATTATTTTTAATGGTTGATTATTATTCCATTGGATTATTTTATCTTAATTTATTGTAAATCATTTTCCTATTGCCGGATATTTACATTATTTCCCAGTTTTTTAATGCTAAAACAAATACTTTCATATATACAGTTTTTTTACTACTACTGAATATTGTTGATAATGTCAAAGTAATTAATATACTTTTTAAGTCCTTGGTTTATCTCTTTGCTCTGGTTGTTATTCTTGGTGTGACTAACAATATATTTAACTCATGTGCATTCCTAATAGCCAAGAAGACCATCCATTAATGCAGAAGTTCTTAGCCAGAAATGCACAGTAGAATCATGTGTGGGTTTTTTTTCCTTTCTTAAAAAATACAAATGTCTGGGACTCTACCATCTCAAAATAGAACTAGAACATAAATATTTTTATAAAGAGTTTCACAAATGACTTTGCTACATTTCCCTTGTTAGGAAAGACCATTGCAATTCTAATAAATTCCATATAAAGTTAAATGTAAGTTATAGAGCATGAAAACAACAAACCTTAAAAATCCTGGCACAGTATTCAAAAGACTTGGGATTACTGACATCATATACTAGGCATACAACATCACAAAGGATCTCGGTTTCAGTTAAAAATTCCGATTCTGAAATATCATGCAACTTGTAAAAAATAAAAAAAAAAAACAAAAAACGTAAGAATGGCAACAGTGATGCATCAAGTCATGATGTTGTTATTACCTACTTAACCAGATAAAAGAATACCAGATAAACATAATTTAACTGGTCATTTTTAAAAGTGAGAATTATAGATAAACAAGTAGCATCTGATTTTGTGGATTAATAATGGTGATTAAAAGGTTCTAAAGGCACTTAACATTTATTGAGTAACTAATGTGTGCTAGAAAAGCCCTTTACATGCATTATCCACATCTTACAGATAAGGGAAAACTGACTCAGAATGATAAGTCAAGAGCCCAAATAACACATCTAACAGGTCATCAGATCAAAATTTGAACCCAGTATGATTCCTAAGTCTATTTTCTTTTCACTACACCTTTTCCCCTGTTAATCAAAAACGAAAAGCAAATGACTGTTTACACAGAAGGTCATTTTGTTCTACTTTACTGTCTGTTCTTCTCAATGTTTATTACAAAACCTCTCCAAAATAAAAATTTCATCTATGATAGGATAATAATTCAACAATAGAAAAATTCAGTGCTGAGTTGTATAAGATACCATGCCTTTGAGGAGAAGAAGAAAAGAGAAATGAAGGGTGAGAAGTGACAATGTATTCCAAATAAAGCACTATTTTACCATGAATATTACAGAGAGACAAGAAAGACTTCAGTTTGCAAAGAAAAGAGAAGAACTGGAAATCAGGAAAATTAATAGTCAACAATATTTACTTATAGAAGAAGGAGATAAACAAAATTTAATGAGAAACTAACAAGGAACTTTTATCATACAGAATAAAATATATATAAAATTCAATATGATGATCTGACTGGCAGATTAAACTATTTCTGAAAAAAAAAAGAGGGAATGAACTTTAAAAGTATCTATCATTACTGATAAATCACATACCATATTAATAAAAGTATCTATCATTTGCCAGAAACTTTTCAAATTAGCTGATCTAATCAGAAACTCAAGCTGAAAGAGTAAGCCATTTGCCCAGGGTCACAGAGCTCATCAATAGTGGACCAGGGTTCAAACCAATGTATGTCAGGATCTAAGGAGAGCTTTCTATCGTATCTTGTAGTATCTTTTCAGTAACACCCTTTATTCAGTCATCAGGCTAACATATTTGTTAACTATACTTTCCCATGTCAATTCTTTTCAGATCATTTGCACTAAAGGTTTTCATATTAATTTCTAGTCAATAGTGGAAGAAACAACATTTTTAAATTGAAGTAGAAGAAAAGGGGAATTAAGGTTTTTTGTTTGTTTTACTTTGTTATTAAGGTATCGCTAACTAACAGTTAAGTGCACAAACTGATGAATTTTTACTTATATCTACACTCAATCACTGCACAGACAAGGGGACGAAAATTAATTCCAATGAATAAACCAAGTGAAAAAAAATCACACAAAATTTTACATAGTCATTAAACCCAATTAAGTTTTCAAAGAGTCATTTAAAAATACCTAAGAATCAATAATCTTTGTATGCCATACAATTTCTTACCAGCAAGTATTTCTCTTGTCCATATACATAAACGGTATTAATTGCATAGTAGGATTTATGATCATCACGGATTTTCTTCTGCCTCTAAAAATAGAAAAGAAAAATTTCAATATTTACAAAAACAAATTATAATAATTTTCCTGAACACACACCTCTGTGTCTGTGCATATATGTTACAAATAAAAGGGCACTCTTCCTACGCTATGTACTATTTGTCAGTACAAAGGGATATTGATTTTATATTACCTAGTTCTTAGGGCCTAAGACAATGGACACATCTGTTCTGCATAAAGTGAAAGCAGTAGCTGAAAAGGAAGTAAACTATATTTTTGGAAATGTTATTCCAGAGCCACCTGCCAGCAATTCTCATTATACTGTAATTTGGTCTGATATGAGACTCATCTGGGAAATACATCAGACTTCTTACTAAAGGTAGGAGTCAGAACTGGATACCAATATTCAAATTCAAAATAATTATACCAAGCACTGCTAGGTGCTTTCAAATGTGTATTTATTTAATTCCCATCGAAACATCAGTGTAGGGGGGGAAAAGACAAATGATTGCTAACACCAATGAAACAAATATAAAGACAGGATTACTGGTACACTTTAGAGTGTATTTTACTAATATATGCAAGCCACTGAATTCTAGGACTCATCTAAAAAGGTTAACGGTTATGAAAAAATTACATAAACACCTGACTATAAAAATTTGTTGGATAAAGTTCTATTATCACAGAACTCTTACCATTAAGTTTCTTCCAAGAAGAGCCTGAAGAACACCACTTTTTCCACAGTTTTTCATCCCGATGACGTTACAACTGAACACATTTCTTTGTGTCTGTTTTTTCTGAAGGTCTATCTTTTTATCTCTCGTTACTAAAAGGGACAAAAAAACCCCACTAAGTATGTACTATTTAGATTCACTGAGCCTCCATATTGCCTTCTGCAATAAAAGTGCTATTCATCACTTTTATAAAGTGTTTGATCTATATACACAGTATACACAGTCAACTACATGTGAAATAAAGTATTAAATATGATACAGAAGGGGCTAAGTGGAAAAGATGCATTTCTGAAGTTGGTTCTAAAGTGAATTTCTAATAACCAAATGATATTTCATTATAAGATAAGTAGTTTATTTTCATAAGGAAAAGGATCACCTAATGATGAACAAAAAATTATAATGAATATAGCCAATATTAAATTCCATCTATATTTTTCTGTGATGTTATTATCATAACAAATTACAAACTAAAAAATGCTATCTCAAATCTGTACTATCTTAGATCTTGATCTGTAAATGGGGCAGGCCAGAAAACAATGCTGCAACATCTGGACAATGGGGCCACTCTAAGGGAAACAGCTTCCTTAATCTGTACCAAAAATTCATCTGCAGAAAAGTTCATCAAGGCAGTATTTATGGTACGAAAAAAAGTATAAAAATGCAGTAATTGTAAAATAGCTAAATAAATTTCAGTACATCCATATGATGACACATTATTTAACATTAAAAATACATAAAAGCAAAACAGAAAATGACAAGTGCTGGACAGGATGTGGAGAAAGAAGCACACTTATCCACTGTTGGTGGGAATGTCAAATGGTACAACTGCTGTGAAAGGCAGTTTGGCGGTTCCTCAGGAAGCTAAGTATAGAATTGCCATATGACCTGGCAATACCATTGCTAGGTATCTATTCAGAGGACATGAGGGCAAGAACACAAACGGACATTTGCACACCAATGTTTATAGCAGCATTATTTACAATTGCCAAGAGATGGAAACAGCCCAAATGTCCACCAACAGTAGCTAAGCAAGTTGCAGTATATACATATGATGGAATATTATGCAGCTATAAGACAGAATAAAGTCATAAAACATATAACAACATTGATTGACCTTGAGGACATTATGCTGAGTGAGATTAGCCAGAAACAAAAGGACAAATACTGAAGGGTCTCACTGATATGGACTAATATTAATGAATGAATTTGGAGAATTTCAGTTAAGAACAGAGGCCATCAAGAGATAAAAATAGGGTAGATTTTGGGTAATTGGAGCTGAAGGGATACAAATTGTGAAACAGGATTGATTGCAAAAATTCAGAAATGGATAGCACAATGGATAGCACAATAATTGTAACAATAATGTTAGTACACTGAATGAAGCTGAATGTGAGAATGACAGAAGGAGTAGGGCTGTGGGCACAAATGAAACCAGAAGGAAAGATAGACGATGAAGACTGAGATGGTATAATCTAGGAATGTCAAGAGAGTACAACGATAGTGACTAAATGCACAAATTAAAAAATGTTTTTGCATGAGGAAGAACAAAGGAATGTCAATATTGCAGGATGTTGAAAATAGACGGTAACTCATATTTTAAAACTTTAACTTACGTGTGAAACTTAAGAAAAAAATGTTTATTTGGTACAAAATTTATATTCTGACTAGTTTATTTCCTAATATAACTTATATGGACAATTTAATTGAACACTGTAAGTACATGGAACCTTGAATAGGGCATGAGATTTTGTAGGTTTGTCCAGAGTGATGCCCTGATAAATCCCAGAGTGATTTGAACAGTGAATGGTGAGAAAGGGGGAAAATTCAACTTCCCTATTTGGAGAATTCATGATATTCTCACAAGCAATGGGGACAATCAAATCAATACGCTGAGCCCTCAATCATGGAATTTGTTCATATGAAACTTATCCCCAAAAGGACAGACTAAGCTTACTTAAAACAAGGCCTAAGAGTCAACCCTAGAGAACCTCTTTTGTTGCTCAGATGTGGCCTATCTCTCTCTCAGCCAACAAGGCAAGCAAACGCACCGCCCTCCCCTTCTCTACATGGGACATGACTCCAAGGAGTATAAATCTCCCTGGCAACTGGGACAGAAATCCTAGAATGAGCTGGGACTCAGCATCAAGGGATTGAGAATACCTTCTCAACTGAAAGGGGGAAGAGAGAAATGAGGCAAAATAAAGAGCCAGGCTGAGAGATTTCAAACAGATTGAAAGATTATCCTGGAGGTTATTCTTATGCATTTTAGATATTCCCTTTTTAGTTTAAGCTGCATTAGACAGGCTAGAGGGAAGTGCCTGAAACTGTAGAGCTGTGTTCCAGTAGCCATGTTTCTTAAAGATGAATGTATAATGAGATAGCTTTTGCAATGTGACTATGTGATTGTGAAAACCTTGTGTCTGATGCTCCTTTTAGCTATGATATTGACAGATGAGCAAAAAATGTGGATTAAAAATAAATAAATAATAGGGGGAACAAATGTTAAAATAAATTGAGCAGATTGAAATACTAGTGAACAATGAAAGGGAGTGGTAAGGGGTATAGAAAAAAACCAGGGGGAACAAAGGTTAAAATCTACTGAGTAGATGAAAATACTAGTGGTCAATGAGAAGGATGGGTAAGGGATATGGTATGTGTGAGTTTCCTCTTTTTACTTCTTTTTCTGGAGTGATGCAAATGTTCTAAAAAATGATCATGATGATGAATATACTACCATGTGATGATATTGTGAGCCACTGATTGTACACCATACACGGAATGTTTGTATGTTAAGAACGTTCATATTTGTATGTTGTTTTGGTTTAATAATACAAAATAAATTAAATTAAAAAATACATAAAAGCATACATATTGATAACAATATGTTGTTGAGTAAAAACATCACACTGGCTACCAATAAATGTCTAATTGCTTAAGCACTTTAAAGGGTATTTGCTCTGTTAATTTAAGAAAGTCTCTATATATGGCAATGCTTCTATCAAAACTGGGAGATATGAAACTGTTGAAATTTTTTCTAATTTACTTCTGTACCTATGGATTTTCTTTAAATGGATCACACTGCTGTGGCAAGAATGCCTGGTTTTCATTACAAGGTCTTTAAAGGATTTACTAATGTGGAAAAAAGTTACAAAGCCCAGAGTCAGAAAAGATCAGATCATTTGTTAATATAAATTATTTGTAATGTTTAAAAAAAATCAAAATGCATATATTTCCAGTGTCCATAGCTCTTTCTCATTTTCATTGTGGAATACCCCTAAGGAGTATATTCAAAGCAAATGTCTACTTTCTCTCTCTCTTTTTTTTTTTGCATGGGCAGGCACCAGGAATTGAACCCAGGTGTCTGGCATAGCAGACGAGAACTCTGCCTGCTGAGCCACTGTTCTTTTCTTGATGTACATTTAAACTAAACAATAAAATCAAGCAATTCAACTCAAAATAAATTATTAAATCAAGGGAAAAACTAGGAGTGTAGACATCAAAGATGAGTTTATTTTTATTCTTTGCCATGTAGGAAATTGGTTTCTTAAGAGGATTTTTCTAAGTATGAGCTGAAGAGTTTTCAGATACTTACCTGTAATGGCTGAAGCTTGAGACTCTTGTTCTGTCAATATCGAATAGCCTAGATAGCCCAAATACTCGAGGCACCGCTGTACATCTAAATAAGTTGTAAGCCTAGGAAAGGGAAGATTTCAAATGTGAAAAATTCTTAAATACACATTTATAGGGGAAAAAAATTCCAATGGCTCAAATAATTTTACCAACAGATGCAGAAGATAATCATTGCCAGCCTTCATTTCCCTTACATGCCTCCAACCATATAGCTCCTACATTGCCCTTCTTTTTTTTTTTAAATAAAATTTTTAAAAAGTTTATTTCTAGATACATGATTCTTTTTTTTTTAAAACATAACAACACAGGAACACAAATATTCTTTCCATATGATCATTCCACTCTTGGTATACAATCAATAACTCACAATATCATCACATAGTTGTATATTCATCATCAAGATCATTTCTTAGAACATTTGCATCAATTCAGAAAAAGAAATAAAAAGAAAAAAATTCCTACATACCATACCCCTTAACCCTCCCTTTCATTATCACTAGCATTTCAATCTACTAAATTTATTTTAACATTTGTTCCCCCTATTATTTATTTTTTTTTAATCCATATGTTTTACTCATCTGTTCATAAGGTAGATAAAAGGAGCATCAGACACATGGTTTTCACAATCACAGTCACATTGCAAAAGCTATATCATTATATAATCATCTTCAAAAACCACGGCAACTGGAACACAGCTTTACATTTTCAGGCACTTCCCTCCAGCCTCTCCATTACATCGTAACTAAAAAGGTATAAAAATAAAAATCTATATAATGCATAAGAATAACCTCCAGGATAACCTCTCGACTCTATTTGAAAGCTCTCAGCCACTGACACTTCATTTTGTCTCATTTCTCTCTTCCCTCTTTTGGTTGAGAAGGTTTTCTCAATCCCTTGATGCTGAGTCCCAGCTCATTCTAGGATTTCTGTCCCACGTTGCCAGGAAGGTTTACACTCCTGGGAGTCATGTCCCACATAGAGAGGGGGGAGGACATATACTGCCAATCAAAGAAGAATGGAAGAAGAATGCAGGATGGAGAGGTGCAGATTGAGGGGGTGGGGTGGGAGGTGCTCCTGTATCTACTCATCTGGCCCAAAGAGAGCAAGCCTACAGAGATGAGCAGGGAATCTCTGTAAAATTTACAATAGGGAGATATAAATATATTTTTTAAATTTAAACATGTGAGCCTTCAATGAGTCATAATCTTTTTTTCTGGTGGAGGGTCCTGCCACAGCATTTTGACTGATCAGGGTGGTTGTTGCTGCAGGATGATGTGGCTGTGGCAATTTCATAAAATAAGACAACAATAAAGTTTGCCACATCCATTGACTCTTCCTTTCACAAAAGATTTTTTACCCACAGGACTTCTTTCAAAATTGGAGTCAATCCTCTCAAACCTGCTGTTGCTTTATCAACTAAGTTCATAGTTCACAGCCTCTTCACCAGGAGTAGATTCCATCTCAAGAAACCACTTTCTTTGCTCATCTGTAAGAAGCAACTCCTCCAAGGGATTGAGAAAACCTTCCTGACCAAAAGGGGGAAGAGAGAAATGAGACAAAATGAAGTGTCAATGACTGAGAGATTCCAGAGTTGAGAGGTTATCCTGGAGGTTATTCTTATGCATTAAAGAGATATCACCTTGTTAGTCAAGATGTAATGGAGAGGCTGGAGGGAACTGCATAAAAATGTAGAGCTGTGTTCCAGTAGCCATGTTTCTTGAAGATGATTGTATAATGATACAGCTTTCACAATGTGACTGTGTGACTATGAAACCCTTGTGTCTGATGCTCCTTTTATCTACCTTATCAACAGATGAGTAAAACATATGGAATAAAAATAAATAATAGGAGGAACAAATGTTAAAATAAATTTAGATTGAAATGCTAGTGATCAGTGAAAGGGAAGAATAAGAATAAGGGGTATGGTATGTATGAATTTTTTTGTTGTCTCTTTATTTCTTTTTCTGAATTGATGCAAATGTTCTAAGAAATGATCATGATGATGAATATGCAACTATGTGACGATATTGTGAATTACTGATTATATATGTAGAATAGAATGACCATGAGTTAAGAATGTTTGTGCTTGTTTGTTATATTTTTTTAAAAAATTAAAAAAAAAATTACTCCTTGATCCATGGGCTGCAGAATGGATGGTGTGTTTGCAGGCATGAAAATAACATTCCCCTAGTTGGACATCTCCATCAAAACTCTGGGGTGACCAGGTAATTGTCAATGGGCAAGTAAAACTTGAAAGGAATCTCTTTTTTTTCTGAGCAGTAGATCTCAATAGTGAGCTTTAAATATTTAGTAATCAGGCCAGGATGTATACATTCCTAATAGCAGTGGCTGCCAGAGGAGGAGGAAGATGAGTTGGGGATGATAGGCCAGCGCTAGGCTTGCACTCATGCCACTTCTCGCTGTGTGCAGGGTGAGTGCTTGGACATGCAACATCTGTGCAGGCGTTATGGCAGGAGATAGCCAGTTGGTTCTGTGCCTCACAGCCTAGTCTCTGGCCCAGAGGACTTTCTGTGGCAGCAGCCACCTGCCCCAGATCCTTACTGTGCAAGAGAACAGAAAACTTCCAACTTTCTGAGTTCTAAAGTTTCTGTTGCTTCTGACAATGAATAAGCAATCACAAGGGACGCATGTCCCACCTGTTCCCCAATTCCAGCCACAGAATGCCTCATAATTGGATATGGTCTATAATACATCAGTCAACTCTCCTGCACAAGTGCACAGTCTACAGTAGGGATATTTTATATTATCTGTTCCCCAAGTTACATACAGTATCCCACAAATATTGTCTAGCTAAGGACTTAATGACAACCACATAAATCTGAAAAAGTTTGCCAAAGGTGCAAAAATAACTGAAAGGTGCCCCAAATTAGTAAGTCTTTCTTATGTATTAGAAAAAAGAATAGATGTTACTGCGAGAAAGTCTGCCAAGGCTAAAGTAATTATGCCATCAAGCAAGATCAGAGGATTTTCTCAGAACCTTAGTTATCCATGTCAACTATGATATAATTTTATGTGGCAAACAAACCCTCACTGTCTTACTAAAAGAGTTCACTATAAATAAATAAATATCAAAATAAGTATTAAGGTGTCAGATTACTCCTATAATTAGCCTTATTTTGAAGGTATAAGAATTATGTAATAACAATGACACTTCCTAATCCCCTTATGAAACAAAAATGTATAAAATTCAGTTTGGATTGGATATAAAATTTATTACTGTTCTATGTACATCATCCCAAAGCACATATATCTTACAGATAAATTCACAGAACATCTATAGTTCATCTGAAAGCTATCAGCAGCACTCTAAGTCCTGCTTATAGGTAGTTGTGATTGAAGCATTTTAAAAGATCTGACAAACTTAGAAATTACAACTTATAAGGCGCCATAGTTTTAAACTAGCTGTAACTCTAGAGCAAAGAGGGGATCTTTATACTCACGTCCACTGGGAAAGGAATCCCTGGTAGGTTATCCAGCCTCTTTCATTTGTATAAACTGTGTTATTCACATCTGGCCCCCAGGGAATGTAAGGAAAAACTTTAAATAAATCTTTAAGCTCATCAGGTGACAAAGCACAGTCTCTATCCTGAAGATACAAAGGAAGTACACATAATGTTTTGATATCTAAGAGAATAATCCCCAAATACAAGTGCCCCCTAGTCTCGTAAAGTTATACTACTAAAAACCAATTAACAATGAAAAGAAATTCTTACATTTTATCAAGAAAATTCCTTATATATATATAGAGAGAGAGACTAAAACTTATGAAAGAATCTATCAATGACTTGACTTTAACATCTTGAGAAAACAGAAATAATATAACAGCAGAGATTATAAAATAGAAAATATTTTTGCTAGTTGAACTTAGAGGGTTTGAGCAATTTTTGCCTAAATGACCTGAACCTCTCACAGCTAAAGAAAAACAGTTAAATCATTTACAGAAAAATATTTTATCAGATATCATGGAAAAGATCAGCTAAAAGCTTACCAAATCATGCTTATCAAAGGTGCTTTGGAGAAATAAATATGCATGATGATTTAATTCTGTAGTGCAATCAGGAGGTATTTTTAGCCTGTTGAAAAATTTAAGAGTGAAATAGATCATTTATCAATATTAAAATTTAATTTAAGAAATGAATATATAACTGCAAATAGTTGTTCTGTGGGATGACATGATATTACAAAAAATTCTTCACTGGAATTACTTAGACTTTCCCAGGGAAGTCTCTGGAGTAGGTATGGCAATCTTTAGAAGAGTTATAATCATGCTCATTCCCATGCACAAGGTTTTCTTAAATATCAGAAGGACAAGTTGAAATAAAAATTCTCCAAATAATACTGACTAAACTTTAATAGGCTCGTTCTTCCTATAAACAAACTGTAAGGCATAATTATGGGCTTTATATTAACACCAACTTCAGTAAGGAACTGAAAATGATATGAAAAGATGCCATTTCTGCCTGATCTGATCTTTTCGACCCACCCTAAATTCAGTTCAATAAACATGTATCTAATGCAGAGATCTAGGTATTAAGGACAAAAACCAACACTGGCTCACTACCTGTAAGGAACAGCATTCAAGTGACTGACTACAAACCACACTATCTCAACAGAATGAGGTAAGTTCTAAGTATGGGTAAGCTAAGGGTACTAGGGGAGCCACTGAAAGGGAACATCTCTGGCCTGGAGGTGGAAAGGTGCCAACGCCTCTGAGAGACACTGTCAGCTGAACTGAGACTAGAAGGATGAGAGACATTAACTAGGTTGGAGGAGGAGGACGAGGGAGAAAGAGAAAATAGCAAGGGCAAAAGCCTAGACCTGGAAACAACATGTGTTCGATGGACTATAAATAGTTTGGTATTTACTTCTAGAATGGGGGTGTGGGAGTAAGTGTGAGCAGATTATGAGTGACCTCATATATCACATTAAGAAGCTTGTGCGTTATCCTACTTCTCGTAAGTAAGTACCATGGCCACTCTGTATTTACATATCTATTAATCTAGCAGCAGTGTGAAGGACAGAGGTAGAAAGCTAATAAGAAGGCTAAAGAGATTCAAGTGGGTGGCTCTAAGGAACTATTTTTCAGAAAGCTAAAGGCAGAGTTTAAAGAAACTGTAAAGGTAATTCGTGTAATCAACAAAGCCAAAAGCCTTAAGATACGGAGTCCCATAACTGACATATTTAAAAAACCAGTAAGTAATCTCCTGCAGAATTTATCTACTCACATAAATGGCACAAGAAGAAAACACGATGAAAAGTCCTGGGATAAAGTCATTCATGCAATATATTTATAGAAAAGTCTGGAAAATTACTTGAGCCAAGATTTAGTAGCTTTGATTAGGGAAGTGTCAGCTTAGAATTGATTAATGGACCAGGAATCCAATCAGAAAAACTGCTTCCTCAGTGATGGGGAAGGAAAAAACACAACAAAGTCCTTCTGAACTGTGCGTGTTCTATGAGAAAATAAAAAAACAATAATACCATGAAGGCAATGTGCCACTGGAAAGTGAAGGCTGAACACTCCAAGGCCAGATCTTAGAAACCACCAACCCTGAAACTTCCATATCCCTAGAATACAGGAAAGTCATCCTGCAGCAAAGGAGCTTTCTGTTTGGGGGTGAAATAGGGTCCATTTTTAAACAAATAAAATGTAAACATACAATTATTTAAGAGAAAATAACCACAAATAGACTGGTTGTTTAGGAAAATTACTTATTTTATCCTACACTAAGAATGGGCTATAAAACTTAGGGAGAAGAAGGACTAATTGTAAAAAAAAAAGAAAGAAAAAAATGAAAAGAAGACAACTAACACATTTCTGATCTCTTGACACCTAAGCCAAGTTTACCTAGTATTTTCTTTCTCTTCCTCAGTAAAATCAATTAAAAAAAAAGATACCTGTACTCTCCATGAGAACAGAAAAAAAACTGAAGCATGCCCTAAACCAGTTGCTCTCAACCAGGGATGATTTTGCCTCTGAAGGGAAATATTGCAATATGTGGGGATATTTTTGGTTGTCACAACTGAGGAAGAAGTACTTGCTGGCATCCAGGGATGAACTGAACATCCTAAAATGCATACTTCAGACTATATAACAAAGAATTAGCTGGTCCAAAACATAAGAGCCCCCTAGTCTAGTAAAGCTATACTACTAAAAACCAAGGATGGGAAATCCTGCTATAAACCTCTGCTATAAATCCAAATTGTTCCTCAGTAGCTTGAAGCTTCCCAATCTATGTGCTAAATAAAACTTTAAAATACTTGGCAAATGAAATCAATTAGAAAGCCAAAGGTACATACACAGGGAATAAATATTCAGGTGCTAAATCCAAATCATCATCATAACCAAATCGTCGAAGCACAGTCCAAGTAGTCTCATGTCTCCCCCTCTGGATAAAAAGTGTGTGTAAGAATAGAAAACCTGAAATAAAGTAAATTAGTAAATACAGTTGATGTGAAGAAGGGTATAGAGTCACATAGGAGAAAAGCATACAAAACATAAACAGCAAGAGCTGGATTTGTGAGTATCACCAATCTAAATCTGTTTTGCTAAATTTAGGGAGATCAAGATAAAATTGAATGTGATTGTGAAAACCTTGTGTCTGATGCTCCTTTTATCTACCTTGTCAACAAACGAGTAGAACACATGGAATAAAAATAAATAATAGGGGGAACAAATGTTAAAATAAATTTAGTTTGAAATGCTAGTGATCAACGAAAGGGAGGGGTAAGGGGTATGGTATGTATAATTTTTTTATTTTTTTCTGTTTTCGTTTTATTTTTCTGTTGTCTTTTTATTTCTTTTTCTGAATTGATGCAAATGTTCTAAGAAATGATCATGATGATGAATATGCAACTATGTGATAATATTGTGAATTGCTGATTATATATGTAGAATGGAACGATCATATGTTGGGAATGTTTGTGTTTCTTATAATATATATTTTTTTAATTTAAAAATAAAATATATATATGTTATTATAGAAAATCTGGAAGACAAAAAATATATATAGAAATTAAATCAGTTATGTGTTTTTTGATAAAATTTTCATATATCAAAAGATAATGGCATAGGGCCACGGTGGCTCAGCAGGCAAGAATGCTTGCCTGCCATGCCAGAGGACCTGGGTTCGATTCCCGGTGCCTGCCCATGTAAAAAAAAAAAAAAAAAAGATAATGGCATACCTATTAATGGTCATGTTTGATTTAATAAAATTATGGTTCAAAAACTAAAAAAAAAAAGATAAAATTGAGTTCACAAGTGTTTCAATAAAACAGAGCTGATTTCAGAATCAATGTTTCATACCTAGTTCAGCAAGGGAGAGTACTGGCTAAAAAGGTCAAAAATATATCCCAAAAAACACATATACAGTGACATTCACAAAGTTATATGACAGAAACAAATGAAATGGTTTTATAGATTTTCACTCTTACTTCTGTAATGGAAAATTCTGGTTTTCAATTTCATTTCTTATTTCACTGTGATTCTATAATACATTCCAAAGGGAACATTTTGTACTTGGTAAATTTGATAAAATGTCTTCCCTAAAAACAATTTTTATTTAAAGGCAGTATTTGAGTAGGAAGAATTTGAAAACAAATTTGTTCCAGTTATCTTTTTCTCTCAGGTGGATCTCTGTATCTCTGATTTTCAATCAATTTTCTTAAATGTAATTTATACTGACAGTAGGATAAATATCTCCACCAACAATTGTCTTATCCCTTCCAACTCTTAAGCAGCCAAGTCAGATTTTAGGCATATTACTAAACATATCCTTAATTTTAAATAATGCTATAAGGACATTTACCTTCTGAAATTTTGAAAATATTACATTCAAAAGGGGGAAAACAACATTCACCCACCTTTCAATGTCAATCCACTGTCAGCCACACCATCACTTATATGCTTTCTGACTACATTCTTGACATCTTCCAGAGCTTGAGGAGCTAATGGTGTATTGAAACAAATTCTCTAGCAAAAAAAAAAAAAAAAAAAAAAACACAAAAATGAATTTTAAAACAAACCAGCAATAAAATCACAATGTAAAACAATACACAAAACAACATTAAATCAGAGTTGCAACCAAGAAAAATAAATTCTAACTTAGTATTTAGTCTCTGCTTTGTATTATTTAAGTAAAACATGTCATATTTAGAAGGAAAGAAACATTCCTCATCCCCCTTTCCGATGCCATTGCTAAAAACACAGGGCTCTTTGTGTAGCTATGCTATACTAAACCAAGAAAGCAAAATAAGTCAGAGTTCAGATTTTAAGACATTCTTAATATACTCATTATATACAGTTAAACAGCCTGATGCAAAAGATAGTTCTACAAGAAACAGACATGTTTATTAACATATTGTTGTTTAAGCTGATAATTTCTTATGGCTCTTATCAGCAAAGAAATCTAGTTATACAAATGACTGAAATAAAACAGCTACCTGAAAGAAGTTGAGTTCAGCATCATTCAGAGTACCATCATTATCTTGATCAGATATTTTAAATATACGAGTAAGGGCTTTTATACAGGCTGGCTTCATCTGTAAATAATTGAGAAAAGAAATAATTGCTTAATTAAACTAGTCAGGATTTTTCATTATTTTCATAATTAATACTGGAAATAATTTCTGATTATTTTCACTGTTAAACACATAACAGATACAATCAGTATGAAAAATGAACTAACGCAAGTCACCTACTTTTATAGTCACATCTTTTTTTAACTTTTATTAATAAAATCAATCAACATACAATATGAACATTCTTTTTTTATCACATAGTTGTATATCATCATCATGATCATTGCTTAGAACATTTGCATCAATTCAGAAAAAGAAATAAAAAGAAAACAGAAAAAAATTCATACATACCATACCCCTTACCCTTCCCTTTCATTGATCACTAGCATTTTAATCTACTAAATTAATTTTAACATTTGTTTCCGCTATTATTTACTTATTTTTAATCCATATGTTTTACTCATCGGTCCATAAGGGAGATAAAAGAAGCATCAGGCACAAGGTTTTCACAATCACACAGTCACATTGTAAAAGGTCTATTATTACACAATCATCTTCAAAAAACATGTCTACTGGAACACAGTTCTACATTTTCAGGCAGTTCCCTTCAGCTTCTCTGTTACGCCTTAACTAAAAAAGGTGATATCTATTTAATGCGTAAGAATAACCTCCAGGATAACCTCTCAACTCTGTTTGGAATCTCTTAGCCATTGACACTTTATTTTGTCTCATTTCGCTCTTCCCCCTTTTGGTCAGGAAGGTTTTCACAATCCCTTGGTGCCGAGTACCAGGTCATTCTAGGATTTCTGTCCCACCTTGCCAGGAAGGTCCACACCCCTGGGAGTCACGTCCCACACAGACAGGGGGAGGACAGTGAGTTCACTTGTTGTGTTGGCTGAGAGACAGAGGCCACATCTGAGTTAGAAAGGAGGTTCTCTGGGGGTGACTCTTAGGCCTAATTTTAAGTAGGCTTAGTCTATCCTTTATGGGGTTAAGTTTCATATGAACAAGCCCCAAATCCTTTTTGGGAGCTCAGCCTATTGCTTTGGTTGTCCCCACTGCTTGTGAGAATATCAAGAATTCTCCACTTGGGGAAGTTGAATTTTTCTCCTTTCTCACCATTCCCCCAAGGGGACTTTGCAAATAGTTTTTTATTCACTGTTCAAATCCTTCTGGGATTTATCGGGGCATCACTCTGGACAAACCTACAAAATCTCATGCCCTACTTAAGGTTCCATGTATTTACGGTGTTCAATTAAGCTGTCCACATAAGTTATATTAGGAATGGAACTAGTCAAAATATAAATTTTGTACCAAATAAATATTTTTTGCTTTAGTCTCACACGTAAGTTTTAAAATATTAATTACCATCTATTTTCAACATCCTGCATTACTGACATTCCTTTGTTCTTCCTCATGCAAAATATTTTTAAATTTGTACATTTAGTCACTATCATCATACATCTAGGCATTCCTAGATAATACCATCTCAGCCTTTTATGGTATATCTTTCCTTCTGATTTCATTTGTGCCCCCAGGCCTCCTCCCTCTATCATTCTCACATTCAGCTTCATTCAGTGTTCTAACATTACTGTATTACAGTTAGGTAGTATTGTGCTATCCATTTCTGAATTTTTACAATAAGTCCTGTTGCACAATCTGTATCCCTTCAGTTCCAATTACTCAGTATCTACCCTATTTCTATCTCCTGATGACCTCTGTTCTTAACTGAGATCATCCAAGTTCATTCATTAATGTTAGTTCTTATCAGTGAGACCATACAGTATTCATCCTTTTGTTTCTGGCTAATCTCACTCGGCATAATGTCCTTAACATCCATCCATGTTCAAGTTGCTGCTCAGGTTCTTTCTACAAAGCTATGTGATCTAGGTGAACCCAACCCCTGACCTCTATCTTTTCTCTCATTTCCTTTCTTTTTTAATACTTGTTTACTCCAGCCCTTCTCCAAGCCCAAGCTGTGACAAAGAAGGGCCCATTCTGTTTCTCTTCATCTCATCTATCCATCACTCTCACTGGCACCCTCTCTTCCTGGGAAACACATATAATTGTATTGTCAGGTGTGGGGAATGAATGATCTTTTTTTCCCCAGATACATTCTTACTTATTTGAGACATCTGATTCCCTTAGAATCCTGACCCTTGATTCAGGGAGGTGGCTTGGGAAAGGGGAAGGAGTGCAGTCTGGTCCCCTTCTCCTGCAGGCCCCATGGGGCACTATCTAATAAATATTCCGAGTATGGGAAAACAAAACAAACAAACAAACAAAAGGTCCATCCATGTTGTTACATACTTCATAAATTTATTCTGTCTTACAGCTGCATAATATTCCATCATATGTATATACCACAGCTTGTTTAGCCACTCGACTGTTGGTGGACATTTGGGCTGTTTCCATCTCTTGGCAATTGTAAATAATGCTGCTATAAACATTGGTGTGCAAATGTTTATTTGCGTCTTTGCCTCAATGTCCTCTGAGTAGATAGCTAGCAATGGTATTGCTGGGTCATATGGCAATTCTATACTTAGCTTCCCGAGGAACCACCAAACTGCCTTCCACAGCAGTTGTACCATTTGACATTTCCACCCACAGTGAATAAGTGCGCCTCTTTCTCCACATCCTCTCCAGCACCTGTCGTTTTCTGTTTTATTGATGATGGCCATTCTGGTGTTCACACCTTCTTAAGTAAATGAGGCAATATTTACTTGCATGGTTACCTTTACTTGAACGGTTAAACTCTCCTCTCATGACTCTACCGATCTCCCAAGGATGGAGAAAGGAGAAATTCATTTTTAGGGAGAAATTCATCTTTAGGGGTGATTCACTCCTCCAACTCACATAAAGAACAATTTATTTATTTATTCCTTCCCTCATTCCAGAAAGATTTGAGCTGACCAATAATAATACTAAGGGTTTCCCTCCCCAACTTCTAATTTTTGACCACCAACCTCTGGTAATAGAATGGCACTAAATATTTTGATCTGTCCCTTATGCATATTTGTCAAACAAAACATAAAATATGCTTATGCACAAGCAGGTGGCAAAATAGCACTATTTAATAAGTGCAAAAACCTAACTTCCTAGTATAAGAATTACTTCTTTTTTTTAATGATTCTGTAAAACTTTATAATTAATGCTGTTGAAAATATAACTTGACAATTACCTTAATTTTTGTTTTAGGTTTTATAATGGATAGACTATATATATTATTATTTAAAAATAAGGCCTATACGCTTCTACTTTATTTAATTGCTTAGGATAATCACAGTCAATAATTTTGAGAATAAAATAAGACTTTCAGAAGGATCTTCCAACTTTGGGTAAACTTAGAGGAAGATCTTTTGTGCACCCATCTGAATCAGAGAAACAGGGTGGCCAAGTCAGGAAATGCATGCTTATTAACCTCAGTCATATGGCTATCGAGAGCAAAATAGTTAAGATGAAAGTTCTGATTATGCTATTAAACACAAATACAGAAAAGGGATACTTTACTGAGGAAAAGTTATCTTCCCAAACTTTATACACAGATAACTGCTCCTTTTTAATCTTAACTAGGATTTCTGGGGAGTAATCTGATATAGCAAGACAAAGACAAAATTAAGATAGAGATTAGAAAGAAATAAGAGAAAATAAGGTCAAAAGAAATAATCAGACCAAAAGGGGGAAAAGAGAAATGAGACAAAATAAAGTGGCAATGGCTGAGAGATTTCAAACAGAGTCGAGAGGTTATCCTGGAGGTTATTCTTACGCATTATATAGATATCACCTTTTTAGTTAAAGTATATTGGAGAGGCTGGAGGGAAGTGTCTGAAAACGTAGAGCTGTGTTCCAGTAGTCATGTTTCTTGAAGATGATTGTACAATGATATAGCTTTCGCAATGTGACTGTGTGATTGTGAAAACCTTGTGTCTAATGCTCCTTTTATCAACAGTACAGACAGATGAGTAAAATATATGGATTACAAATTAGTAAATAATAGGGGGAACAAACGTTAAAATAAATTCAGTAGACTGAAATGCTAGTGATCAATGAAAGGGGTGGTAAGAATTATAGAAAAAAATAGGGAAAACAAAGGCTAAAATATATTGGAATATATGGAAATACTAGAAGTCAATGAGAGGGAGGGGTAAGAGGTATAGTATGTATGAGGTTTTTTTCTTTTTATTTCTTTTTCTGAATTGATGCAAATGTTCTAGGAAATGATCATGGTGATGAATATACAACTATGTGACAATACTGTGAATTACTGATTATATACCAAATATGGAATGACATACATTAAGAATGTTTGTCTCTGTATGTTGTTATATTTAAAAAAAAAAGAAGTAGTCAGAGGACACCAAATGGTGCTCACTTTTTAAAACTATACTAAATGGAATATAACCTATAACATACACAATCATGTGATTTTTTAAAGAATGGTAAGATTTTGCTTCTATAAATATGATCCTAGTATTAGGTATTTAAGATTAATGACGATTATATTGTTACATGTCAGTTACTCTCTTTTAAAAAAATCAATTATACAATTATCTAAATGTTTCAAAAAGTAGCCACAACGGTAATGATGCACAAAACAGAGCCTAAAAATTTAACTTATTTTGTACAAATGATTTTCCCTTATAAAAAGCTATATTAAAAAATTTTAAAAAAAACTGAAGAAAAATAAATGATACATTTTCATTAAAGTTGTAAATGCATCAAAAGCTAAGAGGCTCTAAGGAATTGGCTGGTTGTGTTATTTAAACACTAACTACCTTAAAATACACCACCAAAAATGACCACATTTAAAAAGCATTAAAATAACATAGCACTAAAGTTATAAAAATCCTTCACAATAATCAATTTAAAAAATTTAATATATGAGCAATCTAAATTCTCAAACAATAAACATTATTACACAAAAGTCATACGTTTTTCATCATTAGGTAAGTACAAGACTCCAGGAATTTGTCATGAGTCATAGAGAGTCAATCATCATTGGAAACATATTTATAGCTCAAGCTTTATTCTGAATATGATCTTTTTATTATTCTACCTTAAATCTGTGTTAAAAGCTTAGTATTGTTGAAATTAAAGATTCTAATATAAGCTTAAAGTTTGCACTTGCATAAATCAAGGCAGTCTCTAAGAGTTGCAGATTTTTACCTATCAGGCAGTCTGCCAAAGAAACAAATAACAAATGGGGAAAATGTTTTACTCCTGTGAGACTGCTGGGTGGAAAAGGGATGACTAGCAGATTAGCAGAACTAATAATAAGCCTCAGGAAAAAAAAATAACGATTAAAGAATTGAAAACAAACTAACAAAAGGGATTTAACAGAGGTAAATCCCTATAGTATGGGAATAAGACTAGTCCCCAAATTTCCTTGATCATAAGATATGGCACCTGGATGAATCACAACAGAAACTGTGCTTTTAACAAATATGCCAAGTAATATTTTAACAAATATGCCAAGTAACATATCATGATGAGGCAAGTTTGGAAACACTAAGTAAATTAGAGAAAACTGGATACACACAAAAGAATGAAGCTGGACCTTTATGTCAGACCATATTTAAAAATTAACTCTAAATGGATCGAGCAGGTCAGGATTAAGGTAATTCTGAATACAGGGGTAAAGAAGACATTGTCTATATTTTAGAATCTCATCTATTCTTTGAGACCAAAGGAAGAGAGGTTTATTTTGTCCAGAACCTAAATTTTCTGTAGCACATAATCTAACTCAACCTGACTGGATAGATCATTTAAACAATCCAAACACAGAGAGCTCAGAATGAGAATACCTTTAATCTTGTATCGCCTGGATTCGTCCTAGAGTATATTAAGCAGACAATCAAAAAGTACTGACAAAGACCCTTGAGGGATAGGAAAAAAAATATGGAACTATCCAACTTTAACACCGGGGAAACCTGATACTGTCTCAAACGTCAGGAACACCCAAATCAACAGGCCAAGCCTTTGATTTCGAGGCTTGCTCCTGTGAAGCTTACGTATGTAGCGGAGAAACTTAGCCTACTTACAGGTATGCCTAAGAGTTACTTCCAGAAAACCTCTTTTGTTGCTCAGATGTGTCCTCACTCTCTCTAAGTCCAACTCTGCAAGTAAAATTATTGCTATGTGGGACATGACATCCAGGGGTCAAAGTCTCCCTGGTGATGTGGAGATGACTCCCAGATATGAGCCTGGCCCTGGCATCGTGGTCTGGAGGTCACTCTTACACAAGCTTCAGGTAGACATTGCTACCTATCATAATTTGCCAATCCCCAACCAAAACCATTCCTGTAGGCTGAGCCCCCAGTCTTGGGGTTTGTTCATATGAAACTTAACCCCACAAAGGATAGGTCAAGCCTACTTAAAATTAGGCCTAAGAGTCACCCCCAAGAGAACCTCTTTGTTGCTCAGATGTGGCCTCTCTCTCCAGCCAACACAACAAGCAAATTCACCACCCTCCCCCGTCTACGTGGGAAATGACTCCTGGGGGTGTGGACCTTCCTGGCAACGTGGGACAGAAATCCTAGAATGAGATGAGACTCAGCATCAAGGGATTGAGAAAAACTCTAGAATGAGCTGAGACCCAGCATCAAGAGATTGAGAAAACCTTATCCACCAAAAGGGGGAAGAGTGAAATGAGACAAAGTGTCAATGGCTGAGAGATTTCAAGCAGAGTCAAGAGGTTATCCTGGAGGTTATTCTTATGATTAAGTGGATATCACCTTGTTATCCAAGATGCGGTAGAGAGGCTGGAGGGAACTGTCTGAGAATGTAGAGCTGTGTTCCAGTAGCCATGTTTCTTGATGACTGTATAGTGACATGGCTTTCACAATGTGACTGTGTGACTGTGAAAGCCTTGTGTGTGATGCTCCTTTTGTCTACCTTGTCAGCAGACGAGTAGAACATGTGGAATGAAAATGAATAATAGGGGGAACAAATGTTAAAATAAATTTAGTTCGAAATGCTAGTGATCAATGAAGGGGAGGGGTAAGGGGTATGGTATGTATTTTTTTTTCTGTTTTTATTTTTCTACTGTCTTTTTATTTCTTTTGAATTGATACAAATGTTCTGAGAGATGATCATGATGATGAATGTGCAGCTATGTGATGATATTGTGAATTACTGATTATTATATGTAGAACAGAATGATCATATGTTAAGAATGTTTGTGTTTCTTTCTTGTAATATATATTTTTTTAATTTAAAAATTAAAAAAAAAATTTCCTGTTAATCCTAAATAACACCTAGGGCATTATATAAGATTCTACAAAGGTTCCATGCATTAGGGTAACTTTCCAGAAACCTACAACCTCCAGATGGGTCCCTGCAACCAGATAAGTCCTGAAATGCGAGGGGCCAGCCTCTCCAGAACATCAATTAGTTTCACCCCCTATCCCATATTATCGACAGCCCCTTCCAACATGAAAAAGTTAGAATGGGCAAATACCCCTAAAGAGTGGGATAAAGATCAAAGGCGATAATGGAGTTAAACAGAGAAGGTAGGGTTTAACAAATGACTATGATTGCTGAATCATTATAGTGATATTTATTTTAGTCTCTAGTATCTTTAGAGCTGTTAGAAGTAAAAACCTAAAATTGTGGAATTGTAACCCATATCAAACTCTGAAATCTGTTCTATAATTAATTGTTGCAATGTGCTTTGAAACTTACAGCTTTTTTGCATGTATGTTATTTTTCACAAAAAAGAAAACTAGAGTTGATTGAGAGGATAAATGGATTTGGTTATGAGTAAAAAAAAGAATGAGTAACAAAAGAAAAATAAATAAAATAGACTTCAGGTAAACTAAAAACCTGTACTTCAAAAGATACTACCAAAAAAGTGAAAAAAAAAAACAAAACCCTACACAATGAGAGAAAACAACTGCTAAACATTCGTCTAGTAAGGGTTTTAATATCCAGAATACATAAAGAACTGCTACAACTCAAAGACAAAAAGACAAATAACCCAATTATAAAATGGGCAAAGGACTTGAATAGACATTTTCCAAAGAAGATATACAAATGGTCAAAAAGCACATGAAAAGATGCTTAACATCAATGACCATCAGTGAAATGCAAATCAAAACCACAAGATAACATTTCACATCTACTAGGATGGCTAGAATAAAAAAAAAAAAATAACAAGTGTTTGCAAGGACGTGGAGACAATGGAACACTGCTGGTGAAAATATAAAATGTAGCAATGCTGTAGAAAACAATTTGTCAGTTCCTCAGAAGGTTAAGCAGTTACCATATGATCCAGCAATTGCATTCCTAGATATACACCCAAGGGAAATGAAAACTTGTATACAAGAGTTCATAGCAGCATTATTCACATTAGCTCCAAAGTGGAAACAACCCAAATCTCCATCAATTGATAAATAAATAAAATGTAGTATATCCACTCAATGTAATATTATTCAGCCATGAAAAGGAACAAAGTACTAATACATGCCAAAACATGGATAAACCTTGCAAACATTATGTTAAAGAAGCCAGATATGAAAGGTCACATATTGTATGATTCCATTTATATGAAATGTCCAGAAAAGGCAAATCCATAGATTCAGGATTAGAGGTTACCAAGGGTTGGGGGAAAAGAGGAATGGGAATTAACTACTAATGGATACAGGGTATCTTTTTGGAGTGATGAAATGTTTTGTAAAATTAGACTGTTGATGGTTGCACAATTCTGTTGTGTAAAAAAAAAAAGCCCATTGAATTTTGCATACTTTGAAAGGGTGAATTTTGTGGTATCTAAATAAGGAAAGTAATTTTAAAAGCCTATGGCAGAAAAAATAAAAATAAAAATAAATGAAGCTGATCAGGTTGGGGTTAAGGTAATTCAGAACACAACAGAAGGAAGACATTGTCTATATTTTAGAATCATACATACTCTTTGAAGCCAAAGGAAGAAAGGTTTATTTGGCCTGGAACTGAAATTTTCTGTAGCACATAATCTAATTCAACCTATCTGTATAGCTCATTTGAACAACTGAAATAGTGAGCCCAGAATAAGAAAGAGGTCCTTTAAACCTGTACAGCTTAAGGTAACATCTGGATTCATCCTAGAGTATTATTAGGCAGATAATTGAAAAGTATTGGCAGGGTCCCTTGAGGGATGGGAGAAAAATAAGGAACTATTAAACTTTACCATCAGCGAATCCCCTGATACTGTGTCAAAATTTGGGGACACAAAAATCAATAGGCCAGTCCCTTAATCTTGAGGCTTACCCTTATGAAACTTATACAGGTAGCAGAGGCCCTACCTATAGATGGGCCTCTGAGAGTTGCTTCTGGAAGACCTTTTTAGTTGCTCAGATGTGGCCTCACTCTCTCTAAGCCCAACTCTGCAAGTGAAATCATTGCCCTTCCCCCTATTTAGGACATGATATTCAGGGTGAAAATCTCCCTGGCAGCGTGGGAGATGACTCCCAGGGATGAGTCCAGCCCTGGCACCATGTGATCAACAATTCCATCCTCACCAAAAGGAGGAAAAGAAGTGTGACTAATAAAGTATCAGTGGTTGAGACAGTTCAAATAGAGTCGAGAGGCTACTCTGGACGTTGCTCTTACACAGCTTCAGATAGACACTGCTACCTATCATAACCTGCCAACCCTCAACCAGGACCATTCCAGCCAATCATAAAGATTGGGCAATATATAAGATTCTACAAAGGTTCCATACAGTAGGGTAGCTTTCCAGAAACCTACAACCTCCAGATGTGCCCCTGGACCAGATAAGTCCTGAAACCCAGAAGGCCCAGCTTCTGTAGAACATCAGATAGTTCCATCTTCCCACCCCATATTACTGACAGACCCTTCCAACATGAAAAAGTTAGAAATGGCTCATATCCCTAAAGAAGAGGGATAGAAAGATCAAAGGTGATGGTGGAGTTAAACAGATAAGATAGGATTTAACAAATGAATATGATTGCTGAATTATTAAACTGATACCTCTTTTAGTATCCAGTATCTTAGAACAGCTAGAAGCAAAAACCTAAAATTGCAGAATTGTAACCCAAACCAAACTCTGAAATATGTTCCATAACTGTGGTGCTGTGCTTTGAAATTTACTGTTTTGTATATATGTTATTTTTCACAAAAAAGGAAAAAAAGTAGATTGTGATGATAAATAAATAAACAAAAAATTAAAAAAAAAACCTAAAAAATAATAAAAAGCCTGTGGCAGGACACACAGGTGGTTCAGTGACAGAATGCTCGCCTTCCAACGGGGAGACCCAGTTTCTATTCCCCAACCACGTACCCAAAAAAAGCCTATGGGAACATTTTTTTAACATTTAAATATTTCAAAAAAGAATTACTGGGTTTCCTCACAATTAAACAAAAGGGTGTCTTCAGTTGTACTAGTATGTTGTACCCATGTCAAAAAACTACAATAATTTGCTCATTGTATTTGTATGTATTTCTAAGTTTGTAGCAAAGCAAGTAGATCATTAGCTAAATCTTTGGATTTTTTGTTGCTGTTGTCACAAATTCTTCTGTTTGTGCTAACTGCATCTCCTGAAATCATATCTGATATGGAATACTGTTCTATTTAATATGAATATTATGTCTTTGATGAAATATATCTAGAAAATATAACAATTTAATAAGCAATAAATTTAAACGTAAGCAATTGCAATTTTACAAAAATACTTAAGAGTCACCCAAAATCACTACCATACTAGAATTACTACCTACACATTCCAGTCCCTACAAACACAGCATGAGAGGGGTTACCTCCTTCTCCTCTGGGCAGTACAGGGGCCCTGTAGGATGAAGAACAGCTTTCTGTGCATAATAAAAGAGCTCTGATATGTTCTTCAAGTTTTTTGCAGAACACTGAAAAAAAAGTGTTAAATTTATACTCAAATCAATTATAAGAGCTAACAACAATTTTTAAATTACTGATACAATACAGTAGTAAGATTCCTTGAAGAAACTGAGAATTTCACTTTTCTTTGTGGTCATCACTTTATGAACATTTTAAAAGAGCTCAGAGGCTGACTCCAAGTTCTCTATTTTATTTGGCTTATAAGACTTCACAGAGAAAAGGAAAGTTATTCCATCCCCTATCTTCCCCCTCCCACCCCAAACCTCAATTTAGTGAGATTTCAATCACAATAAATGTCCAAATCAAATGATGAGACATACCTCCACACAGGTTTCTATTTCCGTGTACTGGTTCATGATAGGAAGGATGGTCTCCATACTACTATATTCCACTAGATCAGATTTGTTTCCAACCAGTATCAAAGGTAACCTGAAACAAACAGAGCACATTGTCATAAGGAAGAGTTTACATTTATATATATATATATATATTTTTTTTAACATGGGCAGGCACCGGGAATCGAACTCGGGTCCTCGGGCATGGCAGGCAAGCATTCTTACCTGCTGAGCTACCGTGGCCCGCACTACATTTATATATATATATATATATATATATATATATATATTTTTTTTAAGATTCTTATCTACTTTAATAATTGCAGTGTGTTTCTGTTTCTGGAGGGAAGACAGCATCACAGTTTTCAACAATAGATTTAAGTGAAAGATTACCCATATCTAATTAAATTATATTTATTTTTCCTAAAAGTACAGTGAAATATTCATTTTAGTTTTAAACATCAGGGTACCAGAACTATTACTATTTTAAAAATGGATTAATTTTCATGTCACTTGAAGCTGACCCTTTGTAGAATTTTTTTTATAAACTTTTTTATTAATTAAAAAACTTAACAAAAGAACATTAAGATATCATTCCATTCTACATATACAATCAGTAATTCTTAATATTATCACATAGTTGCATATTCATCATTTCTTAGAACATTTGCATCGATTTAGAAAAAGAAATAAAACGATAATAGAGAAAAAAAGATTATACATACCATACCCCT
>PVIY010026268.1:0-19565 GCA_004026745.1 Myrmecophaga tridactyla
GATAATATATTTAAAGTATTAAAAGAGAAAAACTGCCAACCAAGAATTCTATATCCAGCAAAATTGTCCTTCAAAAATGAGGGAGAAATTAAAACATTTTCAGACAAAAAATCACTGAGAGAATTTGTGACCAAGAGACCAGCTCTGCAAGAAATACTAAAGGGAACACTAGAGACAGATACGAAGACAGAAGAGAGAGTTGTGGAGAGGAGTGTAGAAAGGAAGACTATGAGTAAAGGTAAAAAGAAGGAAAATTAGATATGACATATAAAATCCAGAAGGCAAAATAGTAGAAGAAAGTACTACCCATGCAGTAATAACACTGAATATTAATGGATTATGTTTTTGCATAAGAACAAAGGAATGTCATTATTGCAGGGTGCTGAAAATAGAGATAATCAATACTTTAAAATATCACCTTATGTGTGAGACTAAAGCAAAAAATGTTTATTTGATACAAAATTTATATTTTGACTAGAGCATTTCCTAATATAACTCAGGTAGATAGTTTGATTGAATGTCATAAGTACTTGGAATCTCAGGTAGCACATGAGAATTTGTTGGTTTGTCCAGAGTGATGCCCCGATGAACTCCAGAATGATTTGATCAGTGAGTGGAAAAGTATTTGCAAGCCCCCTTCAGGGAATAGTGAGAGCGGGGAGAAATTCAACTTCCCCAAGTTGAATTCTTGATATTCTCACAAGCAGTGTGGACAACCAAAAGCTATAGGCTCAGCCCCCAGTATTGGGGTTTGTTCATATGAAACTTAACCCCACAAAGGATAGGTCAAGTCTATTTAAAATTTAGGCCTAAGAGTCACCCCCAAGAGAGCCTCTTTTGTTACTCAGATGTGGCCTCTCTCCAGCCAACATGACGAGCAGTCTCACCACCCTCCACCTCTCTGCGTGGGCCATGACTCCCAGGGGTGTGGACCTTCCTGGCAACGTGGGACAGAGATCCTGGAATGAGCTGAGACTCAGCATCAAGGGACTGAGAAAAACCCTAGAATGAGCTGAGAATCAACATCAAGGGATTGAGAGAACCTTCTTGACCAAAGGGGGAAGAGTGAAATGAGACTAAGTGTCAATGGCTGAGAGATTCCAAACAGAGTCCAGAGGTTATCCTGGAGGTTATTCTTATGCATTAAGTAGATATCACCTTGTTGTTCAAGATGTAATGGAGAGGCTGGAGGGAACTGCCTGAAAATGTAGAGCTGTGTTCCAGTAGCCATGTTTCTTGATGATGATTGTATAAAGATATAGCTTTCACAATGTGACTGTGTGATTGTGAAAACCTTGTGTCTGATACTCCTTTTAGCTACCTTGTCAACAGATGTGTAGAACATATGGAATATAAAAAATAATAGGGGGAACAAATGTTAAAATAAATTTAGTTTGAAATGCTAGTGATCTATGAAAGGGAGGGGTAAGGGGTATGGTATGTAAAAAATTTTTTTTCTGTTTTCATTTTATTTTTCTGTTGTCTTTTTATTTCTTTTCCTGAATTGATGCAAATGTTCTAAGAAATGATCGTGATGATGAATATACAACTATGTGATGATATTGTGAATTACTGATTATATATGTAGAATGGAATGAGCATATATTAAGAATGTTTGTGTTTCTGTCTTGTAATTTTTTGAATTAATAAAAAATTTAAAAATAAAAAATAAAAAAATAAAAAAAAAAGAAAGTATGTTATCCCAGTTGCTGTTGGCACAGATCTGGCAACCATGAGGGCAGCCATCCTGAGAAAAAGCTAATAGTTATTGTAGAAAGCAAAGCAGAAAGATGGGAAGAACTAGATGGTTGATGTTAGCAACAGGTGATGGCAACCAATTCTAGAATTCGTCCTAAAATAATATTTTCCCTTATTGTTGAATCCAGGTTTGTCTACAATTTCTGTTACAACAAAAAACATCATTGACTCTGCTTCCTGTATATTTTAGAAATATACAGAATAATGGAAGCAGTAGGTTGCTACATAAGCTACATTTGCTATAATCACCATGGACTATATTTAAAGGCATGGGCACTGCAATTTCTCAATGGCAGCTTACTTCTAGGCAGAAACACAGGTAGGTAAAGCATGTGTTTTGGTTTGCTAAAGCTGCTAGAATGCAATATACCAGAAATGGGTTGGTTTTTTCAATGGGGATTGATTAGGTTACAAATTTACAGTTCTAAGACCATGAAAAGTAAGGTATCAAGAGGAAGATACCTTCTCTGAGTAAATGCTGCTGGCATCTGAGGTTCTTCTGTCACATGAGAAGGCACATGGTGATGTCTGTTGGGTTTTTCCTTCCTGGTTCTGGTTTCAAAATGGCTCTCTCAAGCTCCTGTGGATCCTTCTTGCTTCTCCTGGGGCATTTTTTCTCTAAACTCTCTAGGTTTTTACTGTCTTTCATCCTCTTCACAAAGGACTCCAGTGAAGTATTAGAACCCATCTTGAATGGGCTGGGCCACATCTCAATCAAAATAGCCTAACCAAAAGGTCCCACCCACAATAGGTCTGCCCATAAAAATGGATTAAAAGAACATTGTCTTTTATGGAGCACATAAATCAAAACCAGCAGAGCATATGAGATAAGAAGACCATAAGATAATTTATGGATTATAAAGATAATTTATTTATTGGAAGGTCTGAGAATAAAGCAGTGTGACAAACAATGCACCTCATACCCACAAATGTACTAGAGTATGTATGGCCAAATTGACCTTACATTATTTTCTTAATTCTTTATCTGTGAGTCAAGTTCCTCCCAAATATCTCCCTCGACACATTCTAAATAAGGATTTAACTAGATCACATCTTTCCCTACCTTTGTTTTCTATGTAATTCAGTTCTATGTGCTCTTTTCCTTTTAATACCTATACAATAAAGTGGAGGCTCCATTTGCAAGGCAATCAGGAGAGACACATGCAGAATTAGCTTTTCCTGGATCCCTAATTCTGCTAATCATAGTCTCAGCATTAGCTTCTCTAAGTTCTACAGATGAAAAATGAAAAGTATTCTATGGTTGTGTAGTATCTTTTCAGTTTTCCTGCAGCCCAACATACTCTCCCCAATGTGGAACCATCTCTAGAGCAGAGTGGATGTGGGCCAACTTATCCAGTGTGTCAACCCAAGATGATAGTGTTTGAAAGGAGACCTCACTTTTAGAATCTTTCAAAAGTGCCCTGGGATATTATTAAAGACAGAAATATGAAAATTGATTTTTTTTTCAGGTGCATTGTCTGGGAATCGAACCCAGGTCTCCTGCATGGAAGGCGAGCACTGAACCACCCATGCACCTACCAAAATTGACTTTTAAGGTTTATATTTTCTATTTGCTTACTTCTAAATTTATTAGCTCATTTTATTTCTAACTTAACTTCATACTTTTCTGCGGCTGATTGTATTTTCAAAAGATGGCTGCAACAGTATTTCTGTGAGTGACGTTGATACTCCTCCCATCAAAAGATGAAGTTGAAGTTCTCTCTCATTGAATCTGGGAAGGCTGGTGACTATAATAAACTACAGAACAGTATATAGCACTCTTTGACCTATGAAGCTAGTTCATAAACCACAATATAACTTCCACGTGGTTCCATGAGATGTTTGCTCTTGGAATCCAGCCACAGGTTGTGAAGAAGCCCAAGTAGCCACATAGTGAGGATACATGTGGCTCTACTGATGAAAGCTCCAGGTAATTCCCAGCTAGCAGCCAGCACGAGCCACTACATATGCGAATAAAGAAGCCCTCATATGATCCCAGGTCCCAGTTGTAGAGTTACATTAGCCTTCACCTCTTCCAAGAAAGGTCTCAGACATTACAGTATATAGATAAGCCATAAACACTGTACCGTCTTCCTAATTGCTAACTTTAGAATCCATGAGCTTAAAAAACTTTTTGTTTTTTGTGCCACTAAGCTTAGGGTGGTTTGTTACAAGTAGTGGAGGACTGATATACTGTCACTCATTTTGAACAATTTATTTCTCTTAATAATTTATTGGTATTCCCCCACATGACAGACTGCCTCATTGCCTTGTTTTCTTTTTTTAACACACTTTTTGTAGAACAGTTTTACTTTAAGAAAAATTGTGAAAAGTATAGAGAGCTCCAATATAGGCTGCATTCTTTTCCTTTACTATTAACTACACTGTGATGGTTAGGTTTATCAACGTGAAGGTAATGGTGCCCATTTGTCTAATCAAGGAAGCATGGGCCTTATGTCCACTGTGACACATTTGGTGAACTTAAATCGTCAGTAAGTTGATTGCATCTGTGACTGATTACATCTACAATCAATTAAGGAGAGTGCATTCAACGATGAGGGATATTTAATCCAATCAGCTGAAGGTTTAAAAGGAAAAGTCAGAAAAGAGAATTTTCATCTCCACTTCAGCCAGCCAGCTTCTCCTGGGGAATTTATCAAAGACCTTCATTGGAATTGCCAGCTGGAGGCCTGCCCTATGGAATTTGTACTCAGGCATCCCCACAGTTGCATAAGACCCTTTCATAATATCTCATATTTATAGATATCTCCTATTGGTTCCGTTTCCCTGGAGAACCCTAAGACAATCACTATTATTAACATCACAATGGTATATTTGTCTCAATTAATGAAGCAACATTGATACATTAACTAAGGTCCATACTTTACGCAGATTTCCTGAGGTTTTTTCCGTGTCCTTTTTCTGTTTAGAATAGCATTCAGGATACATTTTATTTAGTAATCATGCCTCTTTAGTCTCTATTTGGCTGTGATTTTTATCTCAAACTTTGCTTAATTTTGATGACCTCGAAAATTTTCAGGTAATTTGTAGAATGACCCTCAATTGGGATTTGTCTTTTTTTTCTCATGATTAGACTGAGGTTATGTATTCTGAGAAGGAAGATCACAAAGATGAAGTATCATTATCATATTATATCAAAGCACACATGACCTGTCATTATTGATGCTCGCTTTGACCAGCATGTGTCAGATTTTTCAACTGTAAACATATTCCTTTCTTCCCCATTTTTGTACTGTGTTTTTCAGAAAGAAGTCCCTACATGCAGCGCATATTTAAAGAGTGGAGATTTATGCTCCCCTTCTTCAGGCGGCAGTATCTACAAAAATTATTAAGAATGACTTTTTTGGTCTATTCTCCCTCATTTACTTACTATTCAACTATTTAGTTTTATCAACACAGACACATGGATATTCCTTTTACACTTTGGGTTATAATCCAATACTACTTTCTTTATTTCATTGCTCAAATTGTGCCAGCTCCAGCTATTGGAAGCTCTTTCAGCCTGCCCCTGTGTCCTTTGAATATTCTCATCTCATGAGTTTTTAAAAAGTGCTACTTTAATTTCTGGCAATACCAGATTCTCCAGATTCATCTTGTAGATGTCCTGACCTGGTCTTAGAGTCAGAAATATCTCCAGAAGCCCTGTTTTCATTTATTGAAGACTATATTAGAATTCAAGATCTGGGCATCGTGGCACTGCAGATGTTCATTGCTATTGGATGTACCTGAATCTAATTTCTCTCATCTGACTGAATAAGGACATACGAATGTGTATGAACCCATGTTTTTGTGTACACGTACACATATCTATGTATATCTACCTGTATCTGTATTAAACTAGATGAGTTCATACTGCTATCTCTAACTCAAATCTGGTACCACACAGATCATTCCAACCTCCTTCTCTTGTTTATTTGTAACCTACCTCTCCAATAGTGAAAAACCTGACTCCTACCATCTATTACCCAGTTAGATGTTTTCAGTATTGGAATTGCTAACCAATACCTCCATGGGGAACAAATTTATTAACTGCAGTAGAGTGCACAAGTAGTTTATTTTGTGTTTGTTCTTCACTCACTTTCAAAGTTACTTAGATCAGCACTCCACTCCTACATTTCACTCTTCAATAAGGTTTATTTGATACATTTTTAGTACAGTTAAGATTGTTTTGCCATATTATGCATTCCATCCTGGGATCTCCGAAACTCCCAAATGATTTTTTTTTAATCTGCATGCATTAAGGTTACTCTTTGTGTTTTAAAGTTTTACGGGTTTTGACAAATGTATACTGCCATGAACTCACCATTACACTACCATTCAGATTAGTTGTAGCATCCTAAAAAATCCCCTGCAATTTACCTATTCAGCCCTGACCTCCTTCCCATAAATTCTTGATACCCACTGATCTTTTTGTCATCTGTATAGTTTTGCCTTTTCCAGAATGTTATATAACTGAAATCATACAGTATGTAGCTTTTTCAGACTGGCTTTTTCCACTTAGCAATATTCATTTAAGACTCAACTACTATTTGAGGCTTAATAGTCCATTCCTTTTTATTGTTGAGTAATATGCCATGGTGTGGATATACCACAGTTTGTCTATTCAGCTATTGAAGGACCTCTCAGTTGCTTCCAGTTTTTGATGACTATGAATCAAGTTACTTATAAGTAGTTTACAGGTATTTGGGTAGACAGGTTTTCAAATCAATTGCATAAATACCTAGGAGCATTATTCCTTGGTCATATGTCCTCTGCTGGCTATTATTTGTGTTCGTCCAGTATGCTTCAAACCATTTTTCATTTTTAAATTGTGTTTAATTTTGTTGGATGTAATTCCTGTAAGACTATATAAGGTATATTGCAGATGGTTTTATTTTTCACCCATCCTGAAAATCTTTGTCTATTAATGAGGAATTAAAATATCTATTTTATATGTGCTGTGATATTGGATGTTTGGTTTTATTGTTATTCTTTTGATTTTAAACTTTTTACTTCCAAGTTTCTTTGTTGTTGCCCTTATTCTCACAATTACTGAACAGTGGACTATATTTATAGGCCTACCACCTCCTCCTAACATTATTTAGAAGTCTTTATGTTTCATATTTATGTTCTCAAAAATGTATCTCTACATATTTTTCTCTAAAAATATCACCAAGAAAGAGGTAGAATTTAGCGACTAACTCCTTTAAAAACTGAGAAATTTAGCATACTTTTAGTTCAATTCCTTGCCCATATTTCAGGGTTATAGATGACAATTTAAGATAGTAAAGTCAATTTTTTTTAGTAGTGGAATCTCATCTTCAAACAAATCTTGCATGAAAATCCAAAACATAAAACTGTTAAAAATGTTCACAGCAGTATTATTCACAATCGCCAAACGATGGAAACAAACCAAATGCCCATCAACAAACAAGTGGATCAACAAAATGTGGTATATACATACGATGGAATGTTATGGAACAGTAAGACAAAATGACATCCTGAATCACATGACAAGATGGATGAGCCTTGAGGACATAATGCTGAGTGAAATAAGCCAGACACAAAAGGACAGGTACTGTATCATTCCACTTTCATGACCAGCATAAAGGAAAATCAGAGTCTTATAATACAGAATATAGGGGACTTAGAGATACATTGAAGCTAGAGATGGGTGAAAGGTTAGCTAATGAGGCTGAACTCCAATGTAAGGGAATAGAGAGAAGTGAAAGTATTTCTCTAGTGGGTCTATAAGTACTATTACCATATTGAAGATGAACAAGATTGAAAAGGATTGCAGAGACCTATGTGTCCCACTAATTAACTAGAAACATGAATTAGTTCTTGCAAGAATCACTTCAAAGATATGATTCGTGTACAAAGAGTGTTGACATCCAGGGTACAGAGGGAAAACTGCTATTGCATGCTATGGGCTGTGTCCCAAAGGAAAACATCAGCCCTACCTCAGCAACAGCAGAGGTAAATAATGGGAGGGACAGGAATTAAGAAGAGGTTTAGATTTTCTGTTTGGCGAGGGTGTGTCTATTGGTTTTCTTACTCTTGGGAACAATGATCTAAAATTAAGAATGTCGATGAACTGTGGACTTTTTTCCCTGTACATAACGCCCAATGAATGCAGGTGGCTGAAGGATGCACTGACTGAGAAGTAGATTGGCAAACGATGGTGTATACTTATGAACAAAGGTTGTGCTGCTACAAAAAGGAACTGTCGTGAGGCATGCAATGATCTGAACGAACATGTGGGACATTTGATGAGACAAAACAAGCCAGAAACAAAAGAATAACAATGGTATGATCACTTTTAGAAAACGCTTATAAGAAAACAGGGGCCTGGATTGTAAGCTTTTAGAGCAGAAACATTAAGCCCAGAGTGGTAGTGGTGGTGATAATGATGATGATGATGATGATGATGATGATGATGATGATGATTATATGTGTATGTTTATGTATATAATCTGATATTTAGAGATCAGAATGAATTCAGAGCAGGTTGGGGTTAAAGTAATTCAGAACACAGTGCTAAGGAAGACAGTGTCTATATTTTAGAACCACACATACTCTTTGAGACCAAAGAAAGAAAGGTTTATTTGGTCTGGAACTGAAATATTCTGTAGTGCATAATCTAACTCAACCTATCTGTATATCTCATTTGAATAACTGAAACACAGGGAGTCCAGAATAAGAAAGAGGTCCTTTAATCCTGTATAGATTATTGTAATGCCTGGATACATCCTAGAGTACATTAAGCAGATAGTCAAAAAGTATTGGCAAAGTCCCTTGAGGGATGAGAGAAAGAATATGGAACTATTAAACCTTACCACCAGGGAATCCCCTGTGTCAAACTTTAGGGACAACCAAATCAATAGGCCACACCCTTGATCTTGAGGATTACTCTTGTGAAGCTTACATAAGTAGCAGAGAAGTTTAAACTAACTATAGGCATGCCTAAGAGTTACTTCTGGAAGACCTCTTTTGTTGCTCAGATGTGGCCTCACTCTCTCTAAGCCCAATTCTGCAAGTGAAATCATTGCCCTCCTCCCTATGTGGGACATGACATCCAGGGGTGAAGTCTCCCTGGTGACTTGGGAGATGACTTCCAAGGATGAATCTGGCCCTGGCACTGTGGAATCAACAATTCTATCCTGACCAAAAGAGGGAAAAGAAGTGTAACTAATAAAGTATCAGTGGCAGAGAGTTCAAATAGAGTTGAGAGGCTACTCTGGAGGTTGCTCTTATACAAGCTTCAGTTAGGCCTTGCTACTTATCATAACCTGCCAAACCCCAACCAGGACCATTCCAGCCAATCCTAAAGAACACCTAAGGTAATATATAAGATTCCACAAAGGTTCCATGCACTAGAGTACTTTCCAGAAAACTACAACTTCCAAATGGTCCCTGGTTCAGATAAGTCCTGAAAGCTAGAGGGTCCAGCCTCTCGAGAACAACTGATAGTTCCATCTCCCTATCCCATATTAGTGACAGACCCTTCCAATATGAAAAAGTTAGAATAGCCATAGCCCAAACACCCCTAAAGAGAGGGATGGAAAGATCAAAGGTGATGCTGGAGTTATACAGTGAAAATAGGATTTAACAAATGAATATGAATGCTGAACCATTAAATTGATATCTCTCTTAGTCTCCGGTATTTTACAGCAGCTAGAAGTAAAAACCTAAAATTGTTGAACTGTAACCCATGTCAAACTCTGAAATATGTTCTACAACTAATTGTGGTGCTGTGCTTTGAAATTTATTGCTTTTTTGTATGTATGTTATTTTTCACAAAAAAGGGGAAAAAAGTCTAATTATGATGATAAAATATTTAAGCCTTTTAGCCTCCTATATTCTGGAGCAGCTAGAAGGAAAAATCTGAGAGGAGTATATGGTAGCCCATGATAAACTCTGGAATCTGTCTGGTAACTACTTATTGAAGAGTGCTTTGAAAACTATTGCCTTTTATTTCTTTGCTTTGTATATATGTTATACCATACGATAAAAAAGTTAAAAAAAAGTGACTGGCATGATAGAATTCCATTAAAAATACTTCCCTTTTTTCATTGTAATTTTCTCCCTTTGTTTTACTTTTCTCCTTCCCTCTCTTCTGCTGTTCTGTATGTATACAAGGAGAAACTTCCAGAAAAAAATTCACTAAATTTTGTGAAGATAATTTCTGGCTGGTAAGATTTTTTTTGTACTTTTAGTATCCTTGGAAATGGGATCATATGTGATATATACATATATATTTAAAAGCATTCAAGAGTTAATAATGTTGAGATAATTATTTGAAAGAAAATGAAGTCAGAACTCTATACGCACACACACACAACAGATACACACACACACATTCTTTTCTTTTAAAGATTTAAATGTAATAAAAACCAAAGCAGGGAAAAAGAAAGTAAATTGTCAATTTGAAATTTGAAACTGATAAATAATTTATCAAATATTAGAGAGTAAGGAAGTACTTTTATACACAAAATCAAGAAAAGCAAATTACAAAGGGAAGAATGGCTTAATATGATACCATAACAATAAAAAACCAAAATACATGTATGTGAAATGTTAAGAGAAAAATTAAATGGCAAACTATACTAAAAACGTATCCATAACATCCATACTACGCATGAGTGAAAGGATTATGTCTGTCTTGTTTACTTCTGAAACCTCTAACTCTTAGTACAGTCACCGGCACATAATAGGAACTTAGGACACTTAAAGACTAGAAGGAAACAAAGGAAGAAGGGAGAAAAAAATGAAAAGAGAACATACTACACAATTTTGAGTGGTTTTCATTGTCCTCTTTACTTTTGTTTCCATATCTCAACTTTTCTACAGTGAACATTCTATTAAATACATTTTATTTTTTAAATCAGAAAACAACAAATATTCCTAAAATTTTAAAAAAACATATACTGTGGAATGAAATATACTGAAGTATCTATCAGTATTCTTTTTGATAAATTGCGTTCAAAATTACATATCTTTAAACATTTACTTTCATAGATACCTTAAAAATATGAATGCTCATAAACTCGGCTTCTGAAAATCTTTAGTTTTGGTCTTATAGAAAATAAAAACTCTGTCATTTAGGAAGCAGAATAGTAATCGGCATGGGTTTACATTTTAAGCATTTCTATATATTTCCCATTTCCATCACTTACTAGTAGTATGACCCTAAGTTAGCACAGAAAGTATTTAGCACAGTGTTTGGAATAAAGAAAAGGGCTCAACAAAGAAAATATCTATTTAGATATAGCTAAAGAGATTTTCAGTATAGTAATCTGAGAATGAAAAGGATATTGATGGAAGCAGCATAGCACAATAAAAGCAAATTGAACCCACCAAAAATTATTTTATTGCCATTATAAAATATTAATTCATGTCTTTTGAAAATAAAATCTTGTTTGCATTGCATTTTTTTCCATACAGCGGGAGATTATTATCACAGCCAGCAGATGAAGATAATCATTTTTTTTTGGATGTGCATTACCATTATTTAAACCTACAGCTGCACAGGTGAATTACTTCATTCTCCCTTTCATAGCCAAACACAGCTTTATTTGGGGACCATGGATAGTCTAAATAGGAAAAACAAAGGAGCAGGGACACTGCTCCATCTCTAGCAGTTTTAGTACTTTACTTACTACATGCTTACTTACATGAAATTGAATTTTTCCTTTCAAAAATGATTATTGATTTAAATAACATTTTTGTTTCATAGGACCCACACAATAAAGATGACTATCTGATAAGAATTCCTGTAATTAAAACCTATCTGAATCCACTGAACAGGAAAATGAATTCCCCCTTTAAATATTTATAGCCACATAAAAATCATCAAAGGAAAAACAGCCAATGAAAGTAAATTTTTTAGATGTTAACAAATTCAAAGAACCACGTAAGAACCACAGAAGCAGACCAGGACAAATATACTTTCTTTCACCAAAATAAATTCACAAATAAATATTCTACTATTAGAAATACACTATCACTGCTCAAAATATGGATGGATCTTCAGGTTTTATTTTCAGTTTCATTTTCATTATTTTTTTTCATTTCCTGCAGGTAACCTTGGTGCCTCCAGCAGGAATATTAATTCAAATTCTTAGGATTTAGCTATTGTTTAGGGGTACAGTAATAGAGCTTTTTATACAGAGAGACATTAGCAATCAAGACACTAAAGATATTTTACAATATTATCTCTTCAAATTAGGATAATGGCAAGTTTAAGTAACTGACTGAAGATCTATTAATCGCTAAGAATATATTATATTTGCAGAATCCAGTCTCCTCCCTAATACTTTCTCTGGTCACTCCAGCTGCATTGGTTCCATTTTTCATGGGTTCCTATTACGCTCGTCACTGAGAGCTACGTAGAGTTTAGCAGCACAGGGTTTAGCAGAGTGTGGTTCTGTCTGGTTCCCTAACAGTGTTAACAGTCCTAGCAGGTGAAAGCCTCATACTTCTGTTTGTTTAAATGCATCATATTTCCTGGTTCATTATAAAATGAGCTTACTAAAGGCCACTTTCCAAAGGGGATTTTACATGCAATGCCTCATTTAATTCCTACAGCCCTGTGAGATGGGTATTCTAATCATCCTCATTTTTCCAAATGGGGAAACTGACACACAGTCAAACCTGGAGTTTACTCCTAAACCATCTGACTCCAAAGTCTTCTCATTATTGCATTAAACCACATATTAGATGCCCAGCAAGCCACTGATCTCTGATTAGCATCCTAGTACTGCAATTGTAATGCCTCCCTAGCCTAAAAAAATAGGTAGAAAATAACTAAAAGGGTATGGAAGGCAATAAAGTTAAATTAATTACAGTCAAGTTTATTGAAGGTAATTTTAAACTCAAAATCCTCCATCTGGCATTTAAATCCTTTAAAAAATTATTTTGGAATAATTTTAGACTGTGAAGTTGCCATATAGTACAGAGAGTTCCATATACCTTCAGTCAGCTTTCCCCAATGTCAACATCTCACCCAACTACAGAACATCATTAAAACCAGGAAACTGACATTAATGCAATACTACTAACTAAACTACTGACCTCATTTCAATTTTAGCAATATTTACAAGTACACATTTTTTCAGTGTGTAGTTCTGACATTTTACCATATGTATAGATTCATGTAGCCACTACCACAATCACAATTCAGAACTATTTCAAGCCCATTTTATAAATAATGAGGCCCAGCACAAGCACTCCCTTCATTAAACTCAGGCTTCTCACTGATCTTTACAAATGTCACACTCTCTCAACTTTCTAGAGTGTTCTTACTACTCTGGCTTCACAGCCACTTACGCTGAAATCACCACAAATCTATTTTAAAAGTTCGATAAATTGTGTTTAAATGTTGTCTTTGAACATTATGTTTTCTGGAAATGTATATGGTCTCATTTTCTGAAGCTGTCTGCAATCCACAGATGTGCTGAACTGTTGCTAGGGAACCATTTCCTATAGCCATTAGTTAAATTCCTAAATGAGAGGAAGAAAAAGAGCTCACAATAAATATACATATTTTTTCAATTAAGCAACTAAAATTGTAGAGTTGTGCAGATGGAAAGAGACATAGTATCATTCATGGACCATCAGACATGGAGACACTCTTAAGGAATATTTAGTATACCCCCCTCATTTTATTAGATAATTGAAATGATGGACAATACTCGGGGACTTGCCCAGTGTCACAAAGCTAGTTAGTGGTTTCGTTTAGATTAAAAGTCATGTGTTTTGAGGCATACAGCAGTGTGCTTCCCACTAGATCTTACTATCTTTTTACAACCAGAAAGAAGGGATATGTAAATTAACCTCAGAAAAGGGAACATAGAGCACCAAGGAAATCAAGCTTCAAAATCAGACCAAGTGAAGATTAGACAGTGATTCATAACACTTAAACATTAGTGAGAAAGGTGCCAAATTGCACGTGATATTAGAAAATTCAATATTCATTTTAGATTTGGTAATATTTAAATTACCTCCTTTCATTCAATGTAGTTTTTGACGAGTGTACTGTACTGGTTTGAAAAGATGTATGGAACCTAGAAAAGCCATGTTTTATTCAAAATCCCATTTCATAAAGGCAATATAATCCCTATTCAATACTGTATGTTTGAATCTGTAATTAGATCATCTCCCTGGAGATGTAACCCAATCAAAAGTGATCATTAAACTGGATTAGGGGAGATGTGTCTCCACCCATTTGGGTGGGTCTTGATTGGTTTACTGGAGACCTACAAAAGAAGAAACATGTTGGAGAATGAGAAATTCAGAGAGAGCAGAGAAGAACGAGATAACCACAAGAAGCAGAGCGCCCACAAGCCAGTGACCTGTGGACATGAAGAGGGAAATCGCCTCCTGGGGAGCATCATGAAACAGGAAGCCAGGAGAGAAAGCTAGCAGATGACACCTTGCTCGCCAGGTGCCCTTCCAGCAGAGAGAGAAACTGTGACCGTGTTCACCATGTGCCTTTCACTTGAGAAAGAAACCCTGAACTTCATCGGCCTTCTTGAACCAAGGTATCTTTCCCTGGATGCCGTTGATTGGACATTTCTATAGACTTGCTTTAATTGGGACATTTTCTTGGCCTTAGAACTATAAACTAGCAACTTATTAAATTCCCCTTTTTGAAAGCTACTCTGTTTCTGGTATATTGCATTCCAGCAGCTAGCAAAGTAGAACATGTACTGAGCTATGTTAACTAGTTATGGGGTCTGATAATATTTAAACTACAGGGAATTACTGAAATATAACAGGTATATAGGCAATGTACAGGTCTGATAATTTAAAGATTAATAAAATTCATGAGAATTAAACTTGAAAACCTAAATTTATAAGAACCAACCCACCCTCACTTCTATCCTAAATTTATCATTCTTAAAAACCCATTTTTGTTCTGGTTTATCTCTGAAGCCTTAACTAGTTTATATTAACCTAGCTCTTCTCAAACCTACCCTACCACTTACAATCTGTATCAGAGAGTTTAATAATTGCCCAAACTCTTTCACAGTTGTCATCTTTTCTGCTTGTTCTTTCACCTCCATGAAGAGCACTTTGAGAAAGAGCCTGTGTTTAATGTTTTCTTGCTCAAGCTGAACACAGACAAGTGTTCAGCAAATAAATACGAAATTATTTTTACAAAGGTAGTTCATATAGGTCTTAAATGTTCCAGCAGAAAAAGTATTTTATTCCATAATACCTGAAAACATACCTTCTATCAAGGCTCAGAAAGGAAAATCAATATACTGAAATGTTTGATAAAATAGAACTAATCATCCGACAATGAATCATCAGTAATTTATGCACAGAGGTGCATTATAAAAGTTACCTTACACTGCACGATGCTGACTGCTTTAGGAGATTGGTGAGAGAAGCTCTAGAGTAAACTAGAAGACCTCATTTCTACCTTGGACTATTCTTTCAACAGGTTGCATGACCTTGGGGAAGATAATTTCTTTAAGCATCAGTTAGGACTGATCTCTAAAGGACTTCTAAAATATTATGTTTTCTATATCCTTTATTTATAAAGAAGTTAAAAGCAATTTAATTCATAACAGGACTTGAGAAAAATCAAACATTTTAGATTATCTCGGATTCACCATAACATGACCTTATTTCAAGTTGGTGTATGAAATGCCATTTTGGACAAAAAACAGAACATGGAAAATTAGGATGGTTTATGTACTGGTTTGAAAGGATGTATGGACCCTAGAAAAGCATGTTTTAATCAAAATCCCATTTCATGAGGGCAGAATAATCCCTATTCAATACTATATGTTTGAAACTGTAATCAGATCATCTCCCTGGATGATGTGATTTAATCAAGAGTGGTTGTTAAACTGGATTAGGTGACAACATGTCTCCATCCATTTGGGTGGCTCTTGATCAGTTTCTGGAGTCCTATAAAAGAGGAAACATTTTGGAGAATGAAGGAGATTCAGAGAGAGCAGAGAAGAACAACATAGCCAGGAGAAGCAGAGTCTACCCGCCAGAGACCTTTGGAGATGAAGAAGGAAAATGTCTCCTGGGGAGCTTCATGAAACAGGAAGCCAGAAGAAGAAGTTAGCAGATAATGACATGTTCGCCACGTGCCCTTCCAGGTCAGAGAGGAACCCTAACCGTGTTCACTATGTGCCTTTCCAGATGAGAGAGGAAATCTGACTGTGTTTGCCGTGTGCCTTCTCACTTGAGAAAGAAACCCTGAAGTTCATTGGCCTTCTTGAACCAAGGTATCTTTCCCTGGATGCCTTTGATTGGACATTTCTATAGACTTGCTTTAAGTGAGACATTTTCTCAGCCTTAGAACTGTAAACTAGCAACTTATTAAATTCCCCTTTTTAAAAGCCATTCTGTTTCTGGTATATTGCATTCTGGCAGCCAGCAAACTAGAACAGTTTAAAACACAGAAGCTGGTATTTCCTAACTTGAATTGAAGACCCTGCTTGAACCTTACTAGTTATTTGAACTTGGAGAAGTTGCTTAGCTTCGCTTTGTGGTTTTCTATAACAGATGCAGGTTGCGGGGGCTGGGTCATCACAATAAATAATATCTATAGAACTTTCCACAGTGAACATTTTTATTATATTGTAGAAGAATGATACATTTCAACACAACCATTATCTCTGAAGGCAGAAGAGAGAAGGGAACTAAAGATTATAGCAGAGAAGAGAGAGTAGTATTCATCTGCTCCACAGATGAATGAAATAGAGTGAAGGTCTACTAGAAAGAGAGTAGAGAGTGAAGTTGGTACTACAAGGACCAAGTCACAATTATGAAAGAGCCAGAGACACTTCCCGGAGACAAAACACTGTAAGTAAATGTCAACACAGTCCTCAACTGAAGAAGTTACTTTCTTCTTCCTTTTTTTAAATCTAAGTCTTTCACATATCACTCAGACTTCTTTTTTGAACTGCAGATCTGTATGTCTATTTTTATTTGGATGTCTCACCAGCCTTTCAATATCAACATGTCCAAAAGTGTAGGTGCCTTAATTTGTCCTCTCAAATCCTTTCTTCTTTTAGTGTTACTATTTACCCAAGTGTTCAAACCAGAAATTTTAGAATCTTTCTTTTTTCTATCCAACTCTAATAATCAACTTATATGTGGGCCCTAATAGCCCACCTCTAAAATATCTCAGATGCATTCACTTTTCACCCTCACCACTGCTACCCCTCAAAGACCATCATCTTCTGCCTGAACTATTACAACAGACAGCTTTAATTCCTTTTTTTTATCCTAACCACAATTCATTATCTCTATAACGGTCAGGATGCACTTTTCAAAACCTAAATTAGATTACACCACTGTCTCAGTTTCTTGGCTGTTATGACAAATACCAAACAAATGGGCTTGGCTTAACAACTGGCTCAACGTCATTCAGGGGGACTAGGTTCCTTGGCCTTCCTACCACATGATGATATCCTCTCCTTTATCTTCATTCAGGTTTCCGGTTCCACCTGTGGCTTTCTCTTAAAAGGCCTCAGGTAACAAGCTTAAGACCCATTCTGATTCAGTTAGTTGTTGTGGGGCGCACTGAAAGAGAGGCCACACAATTCACAACTGCAAACCAATCTGGAGTCTTTATTAGCCAGCCAGCGACTGCCTCAGAAACCTCCAAGAAGGAAGATTCAGGGAGCAGCCCCCACAGGTTTTCAAGGTGAGCTTATAAAGGCTAAGACCACGTCCTGGTTTGCAGTTGCTAGCAAGCAAGCGTAATCACAGAAGCAGAAAAATGCCGTTAGCTGTTGCCAAAGCACATCCCGTTCCCTCAGTTTCCTAATATTGGTCATTGTTTAACTCTTAGGGACATTCCGCCCCAGATCTTTGGGGACTTTCCCCACTCGGGCCTGATTTATTGCTCCTGGCCCTCCACATTGGCCACAGCTTAACTAAAAATAACATATTCCACAAGTCCTGTTTGCAATGGGCTCCCACCCACAGGAATGGGATTAACATTAAGAACATGGTTTTGTTTTTGTTTTTTTTTTCCCCTGGGATACATAACTCAATATATCATACTCACTTTTCTGAAATAAACCCTCCAGTGCATTCCCAGTGCTCCCTGAGGGGGGAAAAACACAGAAAATGTTCACCATACTCTGCTAGCCTTCCATGATTTCACATCAGCCTCCCTCTATCTTCACCTCAGCTGACTCTACTCCTCTTTCTTGATGGAGTCCATGTCTGAGACCCCAGGCTTACCTTGGCCAAAGGCCCCTTCCCTCTCCCTTCCGCTCCTGGGATGCCAAGATAAAAACCGAGTCAGGGGCCCCCTCCTGTTCTAAACTGCCCAGATAAAACCGGGAACCCACCTTATCTGAAGAACGCTCCAAACCAGTTTGCTGTGCATGAGCCAAGAGGGCCCTGAATTAACGCGACCCTGGAACATAAAATACCCTGATACCCTGCAAATGGAATTAAAGTGAGCAGGAACAACAGGAAAGAGAAACACGGACGGAAAAGAAAGCAAGATGTCTGCTCATTACCAGTTCCGGTTCACAACAAAGGACCAATTAGCGAAAGTAGGTAGTTTGCTGTCCCTAATTTGAATGTTGTGAACAGCCAATGGCAATAATCTGCTGTAAGTAGCAATTTTATATATTTACTAACTAATCCCCCATGCCAATATCCCAAATATCCTTGATCCACCTAACTTTGACGTTAATAAAAACCCACATTTCTCTAGTTTGGGGATGCAGATTTGAGACTATTATCTTGACCTCCAAAGGCTTACTTTGCAATAAAGTGCTTTCTTCTTCCCCTGAAGTCCCGGTGTCCCTTTTTGGCTCAGAGCGCTTCCTGTGAGGACTCACCTTTGAGAAGATCCACTTCCTCAGTATACCCCAGAAACCCCAGATCCTGGAATGCCCCAGTGTCATTTGTCCTCTCAGGGGGTTTTCACATGCTGCCTCCACGCCCTCTGCCTGGCAACCCTTAGCACCCTCCAGTCCCCTTCAGGTGGCCAGTTCATTTTCTGTTTTCTTTAGGACTCAGTTTGGTGCCAGCCCAACAGAGAAGCTTTCCCTGAACACCATACCAAAAATAGGTTCTCCTTAATTATTACCCAAATCTTTTCAGTGTTTCCTTCATGGTTCTTACTAAAATGTGCAAATTATTTAACCCATCCATCTGTTTATTTTTAATCTTCTTTCCTTCCAGAATATTGAATCTCTGAGGGCAGAGAACACAAATGTCACTGCTGTTTCCCCAGCAATTAATACAATGTCTAGCACAGGCTAGGCACCTGATAAATATTAAATGAATGTAATGTGTGCTTGAAAATTTTCCCATTGGGAGGCAAATAAAAACCAATGAGAAAATTAAATGGCTTGGCTGTATAGTAATTTTCTCTAGATTCTTCTTTTCCAGATTTATTCCACAGAGGGAAGCCTGAAATAAGACAGCTGAGAAATTACTGTCCATGTGATTTCTTAATACTTTGCTGATTTGAACTTTATCTTCACTTCATGGGACTCAGCAATTTCTTAATCTATTTCATTTAGATATTAGACCATATTTTTTACTTAAAAGTTTTGAAGAATTTCTTATTAGTATCTGTGTTAGTTAGATTCAGTTGTCAACTTGGCCAGGTGAGCATACCTAGTCTTGTTGCTGCGGACATAAGCCAACAGTACCTGAACCTCATCTGTTGCCAATTGCATCTGCAGTTGGCTAGGAGGCGTGTCTGCTGCAATGAGTGACGTTTGGCTTAATTGGCTGGTGCTTAAATGAGAGAATGCAACGTAGCACAGCCTAAGCAGCTCAGCATTCCTCATCTCAGT
>PVIY010026268.1:19665-35714 GCA_004026745.1 Myrmecophaga tridactyla
AGAAGTCACCCCGGGGAAAGCTGTTGGAACCCAAGGGCCTGGAGAGAAGACCAGCAGAGACCATCCTGTGCCTTCCACGTAAGAAAGAGCCTCAGTGGAAAGTTAGCTGCCTTTCCTCTGAAGAACCAACAAAATAAATCCCCTTTTATTGAAAGCCAATCCGTCTCTGGTGTGTTGCATTCCGGCAGCTAGCAAACTAAAACAGTATCCTCTTGTTTTTATTTATTATTTTTTTTTTTCCTAAGATCTGCAGTTTGGAGTGGCTGATAAAGGTCATTGAACTGTAAAAGCTGAGACCACAATTGGGTATTCTGAACACAAATACAGATGGTGTTAGTAGTGTCCTTATTAGTGGTCCATAAAACATTAATTTTCCACAGTACTTGTCATCTTCTAACATGCTATATAATTTATTTCTTTAGAATAAAAATCAATTTTCTGAGGAGACTGCAGTCAAATTAAACTGGCTTTAATTGGAATCTTAAGTGATTTTTATTTAACCTAACAGAATTGTGTTTCCAGCAATAAAATAATTATTTAAAAAAATAGTGATTTGGTCAAAGTTATACCTATAAGGTATCATGATCTAATTTTAGATAATTCGTATTCTCAGATCTACTACCTTTATATAAGTCCTGCTGCAAAATGAAAAGCAAGTAGGGGAAAAAGGTGAAACCAGTTAACCTATTGGTCAAGGGAAGGCACCTTTTTAGACCTATTTACCACTGCTTAATCAATGCTTTCTTTTGCATCAGGGTTTCAAATGAGGAATGTTATATAAGTTAACATTTTCAAACCTAATTTAGGAGCAGTTGGGGGCAAGTATAATTCTATTGCATGAATCCTCTTCCCCACAAAAAATCTGCTATTTTTATTTTTTACCTACCTATTAAAACTAGTATTCAGAGTATATTATGTTGCAGAAAACTGTTGAAATTAATTAATTTCTATAGTCCAAGTAGGAGCTGATTATGAACTATAAAAAATGGGGTAAAACCTGAAAAGAGTGCCTGAGGCATCTCGAATATAAGAGTGATAATAAGTAGTCAGAGAAAGTATTCTTAAATAAGTCAATTTATATTTTGGATTTGGGAAGAAGTCATTTTATCATTACTCTGAATAACTTCACTATTTAAAAATAGAAAGATTTCAATGCATTTTAACCATTTATTGTGAAGGGCCCAGAAGTAAACTATGCACCGATGTCTGCAGAAATTTTAGATTCCAAAATGTGACATAAGACTGAATATGATGCAAGGGAAGAAGTATTCTCAACATAGCAGCCGGAGTTCCCTTTAAAATATGAGTCAGATCCTGGCACACTTCTGCTCAAAATTCTGCCATGGTTTCTCCTCACTTAAAATAAAAGCTAAACTCCTTAAAGAGAATTTCAAGGACTTAGGTGATTAGCTCCTCTCCAAACCAGCAGCTACACCTCCCCCTGACCTCCCTTCTCCTTCTCTCTCACTGCCCACTAGCCATGGCGGTCTCCTAGCTATTCCTTGAATGTTATAGGCACAGTCCCACCTGAAAATCTTAATATCAGCTGTTTCCTGGGCCTGGAATGTTCTTCCTCCTGTATTCTCAAAATTAATCTCTGACTTCCTTCCTACCTTTTTGCATATGCCGCCATTTCAAAGAGGCCCATCATAATTGAAAACTGCAACTTGCCCCCCATCCCCAACCCTACACCCTCAGTTCCCATTCCCCACTCTACTTTTTCTGTTTTTCCATGACACTTATCACCTCCAACATGCTACAATATATAATTTACCTCTTCATCATATTTATAGTTTATTATCTGTTTCCTCTTATTAGAATATAAGCTCTATGAGGATAGGGATTTTTATTCATTTTGTTCCCAAACACCTAAAAGAGTGCCTGCTTTTATAGTAGTAGGCATTCAAGAAATATCTGTTGAATTAATGAAATGTTAATTCCATGACATTTCTCTATTAGAAAATTAAGTCTGTGGGGAGGAGAAGGCAGCCTAATCCAGGGCTAAATATAAAAAAGAAATAGAAAGGATATAGAACCATAAGAAAACTAGGGAAGACAATGTAGAGTAAGAACAAGTTGGCTTGAAGTGGCTAGGAAAAACAAATCTGGAATGAGGAAGTTTAACAACTCTAGGCAGCCAAATATGAGCTTTTTCTATATTTCCTCTTTTTTATAATTAGTAACATATATAACACAAAATTGCCCATTTTAGCCATTCTTATATGTATATACTTCAGTGGTATTAATTACGGCCACAATCTTATTTGTGGTTACCATCACCACCATCCATTAACAAGACATTTTCACAACCCCAAACAGAAATTATACACTCATTAAGCGATGCCTCCCCTTCTCCTATTCCCTAGTGACGACTACTCTACTTTATGCCTCTATGAATGTGCGTATTCTTGATATTTCATACATGTTGAAACATTCAATATTTGACCATTTGTGTCTGGCTTCTTTCATTCAACATCATATTTCCAAGTTTCATCCATGTTGTAACATATATCAGAACTGCATTCTTTTTGACTGCTGGACAGCATCCTATTTTATGGATATACCACATTTTGTTTACCCATGCGTCTATCAATAAATCCTTTGTTTCAACATTTTGGCTATTGTGAATAATGTTGCTATGAACATTGGTGTATAAGAACTTTCCTTTTAATTTCTCATCTACATTCTGTATTACTACATTCTGTGTAGTAATATTTTGATACCAGAAATAATTTTGTAAAAGTGTTACCGACAACTTCTTAGGAAATGAACAAGAGGAAAGTGAGCCTCAATCCATTTGGCCACAAACCAGCACTCCAGGTCTTGGAGTGTTGCCTCTTGCTAGAGGCTCTAAATCCAATTAACCGTTCTGGGTCTCTAATATTTTCCTCAATACTATGACTGTCAGGGTTTCTCTGATCATTAAAAACATTTTTTTTCCATTCCAATTGGCATGGTATCCATAACTGGGATTTAATGTGAAGATTTAAGATCTTATCTTTCTTTTTTCTCTAATTAGGACTGCTGGTCTATTTTGTATAGACTTCTAATTAGGTCTATACAAAAATTGACTTTAACTTTAAGATTAGAATAGACTTAGAGGCTGGGATCTATAATATGCTCTTGAGGTGGAAATCACTCATTCTCTGAGCCTTTATCAATGAATTTTCAGTCACCTTCTAGTTATTACACTTAGAAGTGAGTTGAGGCAAAATATGTCAGGGAAATTTCATCCTGTATAGATTTCAGAAATTTGCTAGTCCTTTAACCTCTGACCTTGTCACTACCTCAGGCTGAATTTAACCAGCAAGAGGTATGCTACCACGAACTCTTACGCTCAACTGATTTTTATAAAAATAAATGATTCAAGTGCATTTAAAATGATGCATAGTAATTGTAAGCTCTTCAACTGGAGGTATACTTGTAGCAGAGATTACTCTAGAACCTGGATATGAATTACTGAGAATTTTTTGTGAGAATTCTAGTATTTAGAGGAGATACGTAACATAAATTGCCTATTGATTTCTTGGACAATTATACCAAATGACATTTTCAAATAACATGCAAAAGAGTAAATGATTAATTTAATCAGTTATTAATTCTCTTGGTTCATACTTCATAATTTTAAGTGATGAAATGGTTTTATCAACGAGCATTCATACCCCTAAACTGGCGCCAGTGTTCAACAAGGAATCAAAACTGAGATTACATTCACTGGGTAGGTAGTAGGCATCATAGTAGTTGGTTTAGGGGAACTTCTAAATGACTTAAGTTTATAAGAAATAGTCAAACAACTTGAGTAGAAACATAGAGTACATATAAAATAAATCCTCTTCAGTGGGGAAATCATGGTGCAGCCATCGATTGCAATTTTCTGTCTGAAAACACAAAGTTAACTCGATGTTTTTGAATTGACTTGTAAGGATATTCATTCATCTATATTAGTAAAAAACTGTAAATAAAGAACATGAATAACAACATTCCATTTATGAAAAATATGCATTTATATTCATATCTTGCTATTTATTGCATACCAAATATGTTGCTAAGCATTTTACATACAGTACCTCACTGAATTCTCATATTAACCCCATGAAGTAGGTACTATTAGACTGTCTATTTTATAAATGAAGAAACTAAAGCTCAGCGAGGTTAAGTGACTTGGCAGATTTTACTCAGAAAGGAAATGGTAGACCCAAGTCAGGTCAAATTCAGAGCCTGAGTAAAAAAAAGATACGCTTGAGATATGCTATGAACCAACAGTCATTCTGAGACGTAGAATTTAAAAGTACTTAAATTTATAATAGATATGCATTATTTGTTAAAATATAAAGCATTTATCAAGTTTTGAAACATAATATTTAAGAGAAAAGCTGAGTATATTATGTGAACTTCTCTTAATAGACTTTTGTGCTGGAAGAGAGGGACATTAGCGGTTTTCTAGTATTTAGAAATTGACTTCTGCCTCCAGAAGTGACTGGGAACTCTTTGTAGAGAAAAAGCCCTGTGTTATGCTATCGACATGTTTCTCCTCTGAGATAGAAGTGAAATGCTACATGTGTTCATGAGCAATAGCTAGTGTGAGAAACCAGAAAATAAACTACATCCAAAGAGATGAAGATGAAATGTGAGATAAGCCAGGATTCAAGGACAATGTCATTCAAGGCAGCAGCGACATGCTAAAGAAGAAGCCAGCCGGAGGTCTTATGTTTTGCAAAGAACAATCACAAGATCTTCAGGCAAGATGAGCTCAAATTGACAGTCTGTGTATAAGTGAAGAAGAGCAGGGCTTAGGGACTAATAGATTTTTGGCACCCATAATAAGACAGCTAATAGCCAATCATCAATTGCTTTCATTTTCATATTTTTTGGCATAGTATATATGACACTATTGGGCTGCTATTTAACAGAATGTGAAACATACCTAGTTCTCTAGTATCACCCTAGGGGGATATATTTGGGAAGCTGAATTTTTTCAACTCCTTGAACAAATGGCTTCTGACTCATGCTCAGGCTTGAATGCTTGGCTTGAACATCATGTTTTGTTACCTTATGATTCAGAATTCAATATTGTCCACCCAACTCTATCCACTCAAATGATATATATGTTTATAAATATATAAAAAATATTATATATATATCATTTGAGTGGATATATAAATATGTATATATAAAATATATATATTTTATTGATTCATTAAATAAGGAATTATTGAAAGTTATAATGATAAAGACTTTGTGCTAATTGCTTAGTGTATAATGGGGATCAAGATACAGAGACTTTGGCATCAGAAATCTTAAATGTTTAGTGGAAAGAGGCTAAGTATTTAAGTACACATATAAATGTTAAATTTCACCTGATGATTGATAAAACATAGAGGTACATGAGGTGTTATGAAAACTTGTAAGTGATGATTAAACTTTTTTTGGTATTCTTGATAACTAGAGCAAAAAACATGCAAGTATTTTGGGCTGGGGGATACTTTTAACTACTGCTAAAGCAGATGTTTGCTCCATTATTTAGATCAATAACATTAATAAAAAGATGTACTTAATTATCCTTCCTAAATAATCTAGTAGCCTGTCCACAATGTAGCAAGTTTAATTAAACTTAAAAATACCAGTGCAGTGATTTGCTTGGATGATGAAGTAAAAATATTTGCCCAAAATGATTCAATAAATGGAGGAGGGAAACTCCATAGCAACTGAGGCTTTGAGAGAAGCTTGAGAAAACAATTGCATGATGACATTTATCCTGAAAAACATTTGTTAAAAGGGTTGTGTTTCTATAGCAACTAACTTAGTTGGGTTCAATGAGCTCTATTAAAAAAAATGATATGGATGGTAGTAAAGGATAGAGTGGATGCTAACATGAAATGGTATAATATCATTATGATAAAATTAGGAATGCTGAAGTCAGGATTATTGTCCATGGGCTGGAAAATCCCCAAATTCAACATGGTATCCCCATCTTGTTCTATCCATTTTAATTTTTAGATCAATGATTGAAAACGCACATAGCAATACAGCAGGGAGTTTGCATAAGCAATGTGTTGGGGATTTAATCATATCCCCCACATAAGGCATGTTCAAGTCCCACCCTCTGGACCTGTGCTGTGAATCAACCTGTAAACAGGAACTTAAAGACATTATTACCTAAGGTGCACTAAAAATGAATGAAGATGGACTTGACCCAATATGGCTGAGGTCCTTGTAAGCAAAGGAAATTTGACAAGGAAAGAGAAGTCATGGAGAGCAGCCAGAAGCTGGAAGTAAATGGATCCCAGAAGAGAAAGGAGAAGATGCCACCACGTGCATTGTTATATGACAGAAAAGCCAAAGAACTCCAAAGATTGATAGTCAGCCAGAAGATACCCACCTCTGAGGAAACAAGCCTGTGAAACCATGAGTCAGTGAATTCCTGTTATTAAGGCAGCACATTGCACAGCATTTGTTTTAGCACCTACAAATCTAAAACATAAAACAAGTAGTAACTTGAGTAAATAAGAGTCACAAGCTCCAACCAAAGGGGTCAGCTACTACTTAATTCCAGTCCAGTGTGTCCAAGCAAGAAAGTGTGCAGAAATATGAATTTCTGTCTGAATATCTCAGCATTAGTTTCTTATGCTGCCATAACAAATTATGGTGAACTTAGAGACTTAAATCAGTACTCATTTATTCTATCACAGTTCTGTAGGTCAGAATTCCAAGTACAATATGACTCAACTGAGTTCTCTGCTTTTAGTCTCACAAGTCAAAAATCAAATTGTCAGCAGGGCTACATTCCTTTTTGGAAGCTCTGGGGTAGAGTCTGCTTTCTGGTTGTTGGCCAAATTCAGTTCCTTGCAGTTGTAGGATGAAATCCCCATTTCATTGCTGCTGGGCAGTGGGGACTAGTCTTTGGAGCTAGAGACTTCCCACTATTCCTTCTCATGCTTTCCACATGCCCTCCCTTGAACAATAGCAGGTTCAGTCCCTCTAATGATTCAAAACTCTGAGGCTTCCCTTCTGCTCCATCTCTCTGCCTTCCATCCAGAGAAAATTATCATATAATTAAATTGGGCCCACCTGAAAATCTAAGGTGATTGTTTCAGTTTGCTAAAGCAGCTGGAATGCGATGTACCAGAAATGGATTGGCTTTTACAAAGGGGATTTATTAAGTTACAAGTTACAATTCTAAGGCCATGAAAATGTCAAAATTAAGGTACCAACAAGAAGATACCTTCTCAGAGGAAGCTGCTGGCATCCAGGGTTCCTCTGTCACATGGGAAGACACACTGCAATGTCTGTTGACTTGTGTCTCCAAAACGTCTCTATGGGCATTTTCTATTTCTCTTAACTTCTTTTGGCTCTGGGCTCTCTCCAAAATGTCTCTCCCTTAAAGGACTCCACCAAGCGAACTAAAACCCACCTTTAATGGGGTGTCACATCTCCATGGAAAAAGCCTAATCAAATAGTTCCACCCAACAATAGGTCTGCCCCTACAAAACTGGATTAAAAGAACATATACTTCTGGGGTACATAACAGATTCAAACCAACACAGTGATCTCTTTATTTTAAGGTCTATTCCATAATCTTAATTACATCTGAAAAGTCTCTTTGCCATGCAACACAATATATTCTCAGGCTCTAGGAGTTAGAGTGTGGACGTCTTTGGGGAGCCATTATTCTGCCTACCATAGTTCTGGATTTACAGTGTAGACAAATAATTGTTAATACTACTTGGGCCAGGTAAAGCATGCCTGTGGAGCACATCTTGTCTCAGAGATAAATTTTTTTATCTCTACTTTAGAAGATAGATGTCATCGATACAACCAGTATTGTGCTGTATCTTTTCAAATAGAATGTTCTTGAGTTAACTGGCATGAAGTTAATATTTCACTTAGAAGGAACTGGAGGTACAGTTATATGGTGTTTACTCCTAAATGCGAAGTTGAGTTGTACATATAGGTCAAGATCATTTAGCATGGAGTATGTTAATACTTTAATAATTAATAATATTTATTTATAACATTTCCCATTTAGTAACACTATTAGAGTCATTACTATTATGTACACTGGCTTGAAAGCAGTTTAAATAAGACTTACTAGCTTGATTTATATAATCTATTAGACAATTCTACTGGGTCAAAAGCCAGAACTAATATTAACCCACAGAGTAAATTGGCACTTGTTTATCTTCATTAATTGTATGGTAAAGTAAAACAGGGAACCATAGTAAGATATATTAGCCTTCAAAACCTTCTTTCACATTTTACTAATATGTCATACCTTCAAACCAAATTCCAATGTATTTTTGGAATGCTGATAATTTAAAACAGAGAATTAATTATGGGAATGGGGAAGATTAGCAAAAGAATTACAACACCTCTTTGTCAATGCACCTTTACCATATACAGCTGCCTTTAAACATCTCTTCATTTAATGAAAGGAGATTTGATTTAGTAGCTGAGAGCCTAGTCTTGAGAGAAAGGTAGATCTGGGTTTGTGTTGACATTAAGATACTATCTAGTTGACTAATTAGAGAAAATACTGACCCCTCTGAGCCTCTGTTTTCTCCTTTGTTAAATGATTTGTAAATTAATACTACCAATCTCTCATAGGCAGTTGTGAGGATTAAGTGAGATAGATAATACATGGCACTTAGTATAATTTCAGCAAGAAATTAACAATTCTATTCTTAACTCAGATAATACGTTTGTTCGGACAGAATCCATCACTCAACTTACCAGTTCTCCTTGAGGCAAATTTCTTCTAATCATTAATAATAAGAAAAGATTGAGTTTCTTTTCTAATTTATAATTTACTCTAAAAAAATTCAACCTGCTATAATTATTAATGAGTATTGCCATTTTTTGAGCACTGACACATTTTTAGATACTGAGATAAGGAATTTTATAATATTGCAGTTATGATTGATTCAGTTAATAATGGTCACTAATAATCCATTTTCATAAAAGTCATTTGAAAGTGGAATGAAAAAATATCGATGATACACTGTGAAATGAAAAATACAAAATTGCATGTAAGTATAGTTACATAAAATACATATGTGAATTTTGACAAGACTAAAGGTAAGTAAAAATAATTTGTTAGGGATTATGGGTGGATTATTTTCTTTTACTAGTAGTAGTATGTCAAGGTTCAATTAAAAAAAAATCAATTGCTAAAACTCCTTAAGAATTAGCCACAGGCATTTAATGTGCACACACAGATGTGTCATAAATTTTCAGAAGGGTGTATAGCTTAGAAATAGGGACTTTAGAGATCACTCAGCCAAGTGATTTTTACATGATGTTCAGAGAAGCCCTAGGTGTTCTGTGAAGGTGTCTTGAGTGTAATTACATGATGCCATGGCTATGGCACATAGGGCAAGCAGCACGAGTCCCAGCCTCACCACTTCTGCTTTCATTAATATGGTTTCACTTGTATTTGTTTTATATATTTGTATATTTCATTATGAGAAATGTGTTCACTGTTTAAGAAAACAAATATGTAAAGGTCCCCTCATGTGGCATAGACAGTCATGCTAATGAAGTAGTCCATTTTCTCCCCTACATTTCTCAGAGTTAGAAAGGGCTAAGAACTGGTTCTGACAAATGAAATGTGAGCAGAGTGATGAGTGTGAATTCTGAGATAAGGCAATAAAAACTCTACGTACAGTTCTCCAATATCTCTCAACCACTGATGAGGCAAATGGGAAAGCACCATGTCCACAGTGGCTCAACTGTCTGCCTGGGTCTCATCGATTACATGGAGCACAACCCCAAGCCCATTCCCATGGGATATGTTAAATAAATGAAAAATGAACTTTGTTGATGAGTTAATGGAGTTATTTGTTAGTTCTGGAAACCTAGTGTGATAGAGTTTTCCAAGATCATGCTCGGGCTCAAAGACTTGCTAGATAGACTCACAGAACTAAGGAAAGTTTTTATACTAGTGGTTACAGTTAATTACAGAGAAAGTATATAGATTAAAGCCAACAAAGGGAGAAGACAACTAAGACGGAGTCCAGGAAAGATCAGGTACAAACTTCCAATTGTCATCACACAATGGACTCATATAGAAAGTGATGAATTCTTACAACAACTATGTACCACAATCGACGTGAAATACTGCCAACCCGGGAAGCTCAACTGAGCCCTGGTATCTAGGATTTTTATTGGGAAGGTCAGTCATGTAGGCATGGAAAGCCAAAATCACTGATCTTAGTTACTCAATCTCCAGTCCCTCTAGAGGTCAAACTGAAACAGCATGGTCCAAAGACCCCAGCATAAATCACACTGATATTTAACTTGGCCCAAGACCTCAGGTATACAAACACACTTATCAGACAGAATATCTCAAGGGCTCGGAAGTTATCTCCCAGGAGCCAAAGTCTTTTCTTTGGAATGCACAGGGTTTGACCTCCCCAAATCTCCTGAGTTAATCTTTTACCACACACCTAGCCTATCCTTTCCAAATGTACCTCCTTTAAAGATGAGGGGAATAGTGGAAGTGAGTAGTTCAAGGCTACTCAGACTGAACTGAAGCCCAAATCTTCTGACTCTAATGCAAAGCTCTACACAAATCTACCATGGTGTTGGTGGCCGCAACAAAATCAAAAACCATGCGGTTGGGGATGGACTAAAAGATCACCTAGTCCAAACTCCCCTAAAGATCATCCAGATACTGATGAAAACTAGCGTTATAGCTCTTAGCACTTCCAGCATTGGTCCATTCCTGAGTTACAGTTCTAGTTATTAGCAATTCCTTTTCTAAGGACATGGCTTTGTAAATAATGTAACAGGGAGAATGAAGATTCATTCCACAATTAATTTTGATCCTTTACTATGTGATAAACAATTGAGTTAATGCAAAAACACTAAAAAACCGGATTTATAAGCACCAATAAGCAGAGACATAGTCCCTACCCTCATACTTACATGCGTGAAATAGTCATAAATGTAACTGCGATCACAACTTTGATACATTCAGTATTTTGACAACGCAAACCAGGGGATCTCATTTAGTCTGAGAAGTCATTCAGGGTAGAAAAAGAGAGAAGTTGGTGGCTATCATGACACACACATTTCTGGTTTACTTTTTTTGATCAAGAAACACTAGAAGAAGACCTTGTTTTTGGAAATGAAGGTAGTGGGGAAGTGAAGAAGACACTAGAAGGGTTTCTAGTGCTAGAAACACTAGGAGAAGACCTTGTTTGGGGAAGTGAAGGTAGTGGGGTGAAGAGATAATGAGTTCAATTTCAGAATATCTGAAGGTAGAAATATCAATATAACATTCAAGCACAAGAGTAAATATGAGAATTCAGGAATCTTTGAAGGAATATTTCTATAGAAAACCTCTAAAAAGAAACTGGGGAATGAGCACATATTTGTTTAACTGGAAGCACAGACACTTCCAACCCATTCATTTTTGAGCCACTGGCAACCGAGGCAGACAGCTGCTGCCAAAGTCCTATTCTCTCTCCCCTGACGTTGGCCAGATGGTGTTATTCTGTGAGTGATCTTTATAAGAAAAGGACACTAGCCTTAAGTGTCGCTGGAGTCAGTATCGGTGGCTGTTCTTTTAATTCACACCCTTCTCCTGCCATCGCTCAGGCCAAGTATGCCCTAGTACAAAATAAAGTGCTCCCCGCTAAATTTTGGAATTTACCTCAAGATTTGTAACACCCTGCAGTCGATGGCAGCACAAGCTTAGCCTTTTGAAAAGCCCTAGAGAATCTACTCAGCTAGCCCTTTTTCTCAATTACTTACGATATTCAGTTTTTTAAAAGAAAAATACAGACACTAAAAAGTTTGCATTTAGAGAATTTAGAGATCAATCACTGGCCCCTGGAATCTGGATTGATAGAGTGGCAGAAATCATGTGACTTGAATATCCCAAACTGCCTGAATTCTGGAAGCTGGTTTTCAGGGACTGGCTGTGTGGCTCTGAGCAAGGGGTATGATCATTGTGGGAATCAGTAGCATCTATAATGTTGGACTAATACCTACTTCTTAGGATTACTGGGATACCTCTAGATAATGTAAGGGTTTGTTTATGTATAATACATTTTAAATTCTTATTGTTTTATATTGATATGCTTCTGCCTGGTACTATAAAAATGATAGCTACCATTTACCAAGTGCCTATCAGGTCATTTAATGTTCACAGAGAGTTTAGTAACTTGCTCAGTGTCACATAGCTTATGAGGGCAGTAGGATTGGAGCCTAAGCAGTCAGCTTTCAAAATCCATATTTTCATCCATTAAGCTTCAATGCCAAGAATTGAAAATTTGAATGTAATTAAGAGGGATGTGTTGCATCCTTCTTTTGCTAGGGCTGTTGTTAATGCTTGAAAACATTTCTGTAAATTTTCTGGAGCATCCTTCCTCAACTGGGTTGGATAAGCAGAAGTTGGTACTGTAGGCAAATATTTAAGAGACAGAAAAGGGTTTGGGGGAGATTAGCAGGAAAGACAAATATTTTGACTAGCTAAGGCGAAGCTAATGGCCAAGACTTGTAATTAAAGCGTATTGAACTAGAAGCTAAGCCACCTGTGTTTCGTTCCAGCACAGCCTCTAACTAGTTATATAACATTGCATGTCGCATAAACTATGCTTACCTCAGTGTCCTCATCTCAAATGATTGAGTACAAAATCTAGACAGATTGAATTTGACAGATTAATGGTCTCTAAAGATTACCCCAGCTCAAATTTAACTTTATTATTGTATTAAAATCTTTAGTTATGAAATGCCCCAGCAGTATATTTTCACCTTACTTATGGGAATTTTTTAAATTAAATTTTTTATTAAATTTAATGAATGCATGTTACAGTGCTCAATTCAATAAAATGGAATAGTTATAATTTTGATCCAGACTGGAGAATCATGACATTTGAATTCCACTTTGTGACCTGCCACTAGCTGTAGGAATCTTGGGCCAGCCCATTACTGACTGTGAAGCTCAGTGTCCTGACTAAAGGGGAAACTTCTATGTTCATTGCCTGACATAATGTTTAATGCCTGACATTAATAAAACATGTTCCAGTTTTATCTACATTCATAAATCCTTCACAAAAGTTTTTTTATAATCTATTTAACCATTAATGTAAACCACAAAAGAATCCATTGCTTTCTAAAGAAACAAAGTTCTAAGATACTCAGCTGGTGACCTTATGTAGGACAAATCTACCATTAAGGCAGGAAACCTCTGTGCATTGCCTCTTTCTAAAAGCATATGGCTAAGTGGTGGGTTAAAGTTCCAGGGTTTAGCCTCCTGACTTTCTGATTTGTCTGGGTGGGAAACTTTCAACTACTGGTAATTAGCACCCTCTAGGCATCTATTTCCTCTGAAAAAAATTACATAAGCTACAGAAAGATTAAATCTAATTATCATGCTTTCCATTTCTGGGGCAAGGCCTTTTCATAAATAATTAGGTCTTAGTGCAAAATTGGCAAACTTTAAGGGTCGGCTCTATCATTCATAATAATGAATAGATTTATAGCCACAAGCTCATTAGCTACAGAAGGCTAATTATGACTTTTACCAAAAACACCACTACATGAATTGCCCACTAGGTAATGAGAACACTGTAGCTATGAAAAGACACAGCCCTTACCAAATGAACTCCTTATTAAGACCCCAAGGGGTGAGGTAGTTTCTGCAGCTCCGGGAAATAAAAGTTTATAGCTCTTTAATATGTAATCTTCAGAGAAAGCCAAGTTTCTGTATTCTTGAGGATGTGTGTACTTAAAACATGTATGAATAGAAATCATGTCAGAATTAAAAGCAGAAAGCACAATGGACAGGAATGAAAAAGATCTCAATTATCATTTTGACTGAAACATTTTTCCCTGCTCAGCCTCATTTCCTCCTATTTAAAATGAGACCATTGGACTAGATATGTCCTAAAGTCCACTCCTAATCCATATAATGGCAGAGAATTAAAGCAGGGTCAAATTTCAATTATAAAGGGTCATTTGTTTTACTTATTTTGTATACACAATGCACTTACAATGTGTGCATGTTCTAAACTCTTTACAGATATCCTTTCATTTAATCCTCATAGAAATGCTTTGAAGTAAGTCATATTATTAACCTAATTAACAGATGAGGAAACTGAATCATAGAAAGAGGTTAAACAATTCACCCAATGCCACACAGCTAGTGGTCCTGGAGCTGTCCACCATGGCATGCTGGCAGGCTAAAAGTTCTTCTCAGTCAAATGCTAACCACAGCCAAAGTCTTATCACAGCCAAATGGTGATCCATGTTTTAATTTATTTTAATTGCAATTGATATGTTCTGTTTCTGAAATTCTTGTCAGAAGAGTGGTTAGTTGAGTGGCTTGTATGATGTGGTGTTTCTCTCTCTTTTTTTTTTCCAAAGTTGACTATCAGTGTTTGAAATTATAGTGTTGATGTATTATTTTTCCACTGTTCATTTTCCACCTCCTGCCTCTAAGTAAAATCTCCTCAAAAGCAAGGATTTTCTGTCTTTTGCATTATTCTGTCCCCAGAACCTAGATCTAGCTCTCTAAATGAATAAGTGTCTTTGTCAGTTATTTGATTTTAGATTAGATGTGAGGGAATAAATTATGAAGAAGAAATTTTAGAAACAATTAAAAGAAACCTATCAAAATATCTACATTGGGAAAAATCATTTAAAAAAGTAAATAGGGCAGGCCACAGTAGCTCAGCAGGCAGAGTTCTCGCCTGCCATGCTGGAGACCCGGGTTCAATTCCCGGTGCCTGCCCATGCAAAAAAAAAAAAAAAACAAAACAACCACAAAAAACAAACCAACAAACAAAAAACAAATAAATGAAGCCATATCTCTATCAACAAAGAAATTTCCATGTGTGCATTAACTCTTATCAACCCTATCATTATCAATTTTCATAAATCTTTCAAATATTTTAGCATGTTTGTATCATTTTAATAATATATATTATTTATTTGCCATATTGCTCATTTGTGGTTGACTATCAAAATCAATTCCACTCCTGATGATTCTTCTAAACTAATAATGGTAAGTCCATCCCTTAGTTCAATAATTGGCTCAAGAAGAATCTTGAAATATGACTCTCTTGGAAGTAGGACTTTGTTGGGTGGGCTCCTTAGAAAGAGGCCTTGGCTACTTACTGACACTGTAGGAAGATACAATTTTTCTTCTTATTGTATCTAAATGTGATGCTTTGAATTTCTGCCACCATCTCACAAAGAATGGTACTAGAACAGAGACATGGAAAGAAAAGCAATCCTGGATGACATTGCCGAGACACTGAATAAGCATACTTTGCATCCTACCCTACCTTTGGAATTTCCATTTGGTCAAATAATACATTCCTTTATTTGTTAAAGCAGTTGTAGTTGAATTTTCTGTAACTTATAGCCAAACATATTCAAACATCCCTGCAAAAAAAAAAAATTCCCCTTAATTACTTCTGTTATCCAATGTACCCTTTCTTGTGTAACAGGTAAATTTAGAAGAATGAAACAATAGGCGGCAAGAGAACTGCTTTGCTACCCTAAGCCAGACCTCTGCAGCTTTCACCCTTAATTTTTGCGTCATGGAGGCATGCACCTCTCTCTGATCTTTTTTCCATGAATCACCAGGAAATCTGATTTTTTCTAGTTCAATCAGTCTGATGTTTGGAGATAGACATTGAATCCTGATAATTTGGATTCTCTTTGACCGGCTGGTATAATTCCGCCCTCTGCCACATATGGTTTGTTTCATTGACTAACAATGCTGTTATTATTTGATGTTTGGGTCATAGAGTGAAACTCCATTTCTGTATAGGCTGGTTCTGCTACAGTTGCTTCTTTAATGCTCTCAATAACTCATTGTAGCCCTAAATGGAACATAATAGGAAATTAGAGGTGAAGAGATGAGATAATATTACATAATTAGGTAAAAAAAAGAAGAAGAAAAAAAATCATAACCTATTACTCTTTTTATTAAATCAGGAGCATTTTTGACTCTTTACTCTATATTCAACCCAAACCAAGAAATTCAGTTCAACTTAGCAATTTGGCAGAAGTCAAGCTTTTCACTCCAAAGT